>CM051373.1:7204425-7379425 GCA_028015245.1 Cardamine occulta
GATATGTAGATTAAATAAAAATATAAGAGATTTTATTTTTTCGTTTAGGGATATATGAGATGTTTTCCCAATAACTTAAACCCAATTTTTTTTAAGAAGAAATTAATATAATACTAATTAAAAAAAAGATTTGTGTGACTCCACCGGAATAATTGCACAATAGTGATGCATTAGCAACCATTGATTGCATAGAAGTGATGTATTAACGAATTTAAGCGTCGTAATTAGACATAAGGGACAGGAAAGTAAAGGAGCACCGTTCCCTACGCACATGGGTCCCACTCTAATTTATTGTCGGCAAGTATCTAAACCTAACAACCAGACGACACGTGTAAAAGGTAGCATCGCGGATGACGCACTTCAATTCTTACCAGTACCAGTTTCACATTAGGATTAGATCCTCTGGTCACGTGGGTTGACGCCAAATGTTACTTCAAATAATGGATATAGTTAGTAATTAACACCATTATTTAAAAATACTATTATTTACGTAAAATTTTTAAAATTGGGACACAAATTTTACTTAATACTAAAGGGCCCCAAGGCAAATGTTTTTTTGTTTGTTTCACAGGCACGCCCCTGTGTCTAAAGATGTTTGAGTTTCAGTACATGCATGTAAGTGAAGTCACTCACTATATATATGTTCTGCATCTATTGCTCCACACCTTTCCTCCGACGCACACAGCCCATTTATTCATCAAATTAATATTTTTCTCAAATAGTTTTGAATAAAATTCTGATCGTGTTTCCAAAGAACAAAAAATATCCAGAACGTTTCTTTTTTTGGTAATTAAAAATTCAGAACTTTCGAGAAAGATGTTCTCGCGTCTAAAGACACAAATATTTGAAAATAACGACTTAAATAATATACTATATTAGAATGGTAGAACATCTATCAAAACGAATTCTCCAAAAACAAAAAACATCTATCAAAATATTTGTAATTTTGTATAATGTAATGTGTTCTATAAAATTTTCCACAAATTCTTACTTAATTAAAAATAAAAATGAAATTCTATTACAATAAATGTATAGAAACACGTAATCCATAGTTGGATGGCTGTCTAATAACTGCGCAGAAAAATTATACAAAAACTTAGGATCATATAAAAACAAGACAGTATGCGACATTAAATGCGTTTTGTTTAGTTGATTTATTGTAAAGGGTGTCATGCAAATTTATTAAATTCTACTAACAAGTTCCAAGATGTGCATATTACATTGGATACTTCTTTTCAAAATTAGAATTTACTCTATTCACATTGATTTCTCTACCTGAACCTCATTTCATAAATTTATCATTTCGAGTTTGGAAAAATTATATAACGGGACTTATATGCATGCATGTATGTATTGATGTTTGGATCATGAAATATAGACACACGCTGACACACATACACAACTTTGTAGGGCCTAAGCTAAAAGATATGAACTAGTTTTCATGGAAAGGGTCATGACAAGTAATTCGGTGACCTTTTTTTTTGCCCAAACAAAAGAGCATGAGAGAGAAGGGGTGTTATTATTGAAACTAAGAAATTGGGACTGAAAACGGAAGAATCAGCATAGTAAGGGATTTACAGGGGAATAAAACAAAGTTAGCGACCACACTTGTTGAGCGGCTGACCAAAGTTGACTGATGGTCCGGATGGAGAAGACCCGTTGAAAGTCTGGTCGCCAAGTGGTGGTGTTAGCATCACTCTTCAATCTATCTCTCTACAGCTGCCTCTGAAAATGATAAATTTTCCAAATGTCACCCATATAGTATGCATAAACATCACATACATACCATAGACTGAAAGTCAATGCTCAGACTACACTTACACCAACACCTACCCTTGTATCTTAGATTTTAGTATTTTACTATGAATGGGTAGACAAAAAGACAAAAAAACGTTTGGAACTAAATAATATTTAAAATATAATTTGCAAGATAATACATATTTCTTTCAAAACATTTGGGATTTAACCAACTTTAACTATAATTTAATTTCTGAAAATACTAAAAATTTAATAAACATGATTTACTTAAAGAGTTTCTTTTGTTGGTGGAAGATTTATTTTATCATGGGTACAATAGTTTATTGCATTTAAGTTGATTTTTTTAAATTGCTAAGATTATTATTTTAAATAATTAAATGGACATTATTAATTGAATTAATTAAGTTTTACACTTCACACATGAAATTATTTCATGGATCAACAAAATAAATAATATGGAGGATCAGAAAATTAGTTTTTAGCATTTATTTTATTTTATTTAGTTTTTTATCATTTAGATTCAAATCTGGAGAAAATATCCTTCGTAATTTTATCGAGATATATATTTTGTTAACAAACAAAATATTTGGGAGAAACAAAGGTCCAATGTTAACGAGTAAGTGTTTTATTAATACGATAAATTTTTTTTATATCATATGATATATATAGATTTACATCTAAACAATTATTTAACGAGGTATAAAATATATTGTCAATATAATAATGTATTTATTTACCGGATGATGGATAAAGTTGTTAGCGATAACTTATTTGTTAATATGTAACAATGTTTGTCAGTATAACACGGTACATATCATGTTAATAAATAAATTATCGCTGAAAATTTGATTCATCATTCGTCGGATACATATATTACTATGTAAACATCATATTTGATACCACATAAAATAATTATTTAGTTATGATTTCATATATGTCATATGATATAATATTTTTTTATCGTGCTAACAAAATAATTATCCGCTAATATTGGAGCTAATCTTTTCTAAATATTTGATCGTTAATAAAATACTTATCTGTTTAAAAATATTTTAGGATATTTTTGTCCAAATTTTAATGAGATTGGATGAGAGAGAAATAAATGTGAGAGAACTAATTAATTAAATGATCTTCTATAGCCATTTTTTATAATTACCCATATTTCATTATTGACAAAAAATGAAAAGTTTCTTATACTTGCTTCTCATCAAGTTATTTTTCATGGTAAATACCATTACCTGACTAATAAAACCAGCATATTACATTCAATATAATTTATGTCAAAATGAAACTAATTTGTTTGAAATATTAGAAAATGTATAGCTTTTAATTTCTCCAATGAATGGCGTCAGACTATCGAGACTCTAACAAATTGATAATCCCAAACCTTCAAATTAACCAGCGACAACTCTTTGAATCTTCTCTAGCAAGTTCAGGTAACGAGGCAGTATATAGTGATTTAAAGATTTCCTCATTTTAATGAAAAGTGCAATGTTGCAGTTGAAGAGGCGAAGAACCTTTCTATATGGTCAAAGTTTATTTTTACAACTTTTTCAGATTCTTTTCCAAGAGTTCAATGTACTAAAGCTAGACATTTGTGCGTCTCTCCAAGTGACACCATCAACCACATATATACAACCTCCATTCTTAAAAATATTACAACATAGAAAATATATATTTTTATTGTCAAAACCTATCTGATTTACAATCTGTTCCTTGTTAATGAAGAGATCGATCACTATGGCCCATGATGAATCTTCAACTGCCGAAACGAAGCTTGATACGAAGACTCTTCTTGGTCTCTTTTGTGGCTTCGTCGGAAGCCGAATCGTGCACCCCTCCCCAGTAGGCTCTCATACTACTACCCTTCCTGTCACATGATGGACTCACTATGAATATGTCGCTTTGTGATAGTTTTTATTTCAAGCGGGCAAACCCTGACTATCACCCATACATCCTCCGTCTCTACTGTGGCGTTCTCTTTTGGATACAATGTCTTAGTGCTGGAAATGATGTGAACGCTCTCACAAAAGTAAACCGGATCTCAAAGTTGAATCTTATGAACAGATGCAATAACGCTCTCGTCGACGATTTTTTGGGGCGATTATAATGAAAACTTTTTCTGTGGCTTTTATATATGTAGTTGATGATTTGGATCCTTCTGTACAAAAGATATTGATAATACCACCGTCTAAAAATTGCCCAGAGAACATGGAAGGACAAGAACGAAAACACAACGACCAAAAACGAATAAGTTTTGGGTGAGAGCTTATAAACCGTGAGGGAGGTTTGTGGTTGCTTCTGTCATCAATGTCTCCTCTGCTCCATGGCTAACCAAAAAAAAAAAAAGGAAGAAATTAAATAAAATCAAACACATAATGGACTTATAAATAAAAAAAAAAACAAAAACAAAAATCGGTGGGATTACCTGAGATAGCTGTAAGCAGACATGCGGTAGAGACAAGTAAAGACAAGTACATGCAATCCTATTGTGTAGAAGAAAGCAAATGTCCTCGCGTATCTGAAATATCCAATCGTCAAATGGAATAACCGATAATTCTATGATCGAGTTTGCATATGATGAAAATAAGAGAAAGCAGGCTTACTTGTTTCCTAGGAGAAAACGGCCACTGCTTAACGTAATCCGATCTCTGATTCCCAAATCTTTGATCCGTTGCTCTCTTTCCTGTCGAACACATATAAAAGTCGAAATGAGAATAGAATGTTGTAGGCTTTGGGTCGATATACGAGAATGCTCTTTTTTTTTACCTTTTTCGAGAATGCTGCAAATGGGTTGATATCATCCTCGTAAATCTTCTTGTATTTTGATTCGACATCCGAGCTGAATCCACTTTCAAGATCTTCCACATACTGAGGTTGGAGAACAATATTGGTAAAAAAATGAGTATGAGACAGGCAAGGGTTTTTAAGAGAATTGTAATGCTGTATAGAAATACCTTTTTTGATCCTCGGGAAACAACTTTATCTTGGTTATAGTCTTGGACATAACGGATTTTCCCATAGAGTTTGACATTGTCAGCTTTGGTCTTCTCCAATTCGTCTGTGAGAAAGCCTATCTTTTCTTTTAATCGCCTTATTTCCTGCAATATTAAGAGGACCCAGAATATTCAGTTCAAATGAATTCAACAAGAAATAGAGAAGATAGAGAGAAGAGGATCTTTTGTATGTACTACTGCACCTCTTCTGTTTCCCGCAATCGTGCTCGAAACCGATCTCTTTGGCTGCAGATAACTTTCAGCATTGAGCTTTGATCTTGATCTGATGGAACATGTTTCTGATCCATAGACTAATCAAAAGGAAACACAAAAAAAATGATAAAGATATAGGAGATGTGAGGTATACATTATCTTGGAAATAACTCATAGTTATATGAAAACTTTCAGATGTTTCGGCAACGAAGTTCAGAGATAGTTTGCTTTGAAAATTCCGTTTAGATCATGGTAATATATATATTTACCACAATTACAGGATATATTTTCATTCACGTCATAAATAAAAGGTAGAGTAAGCATACAAGTTAGACAGTTAGAATGATCTAGGAGAGAACTCAAAGCTATATGTTACTGGTAATCTAGATCTTAATTCTGAACCATTTGGTCTTTTCTCTTTTCTTTTGGGAAATTTTCTCAGATTCAAGAGAAACTGCATGACTCATATACAGAGGTCAGAGAGAAGTACCTCAGACTGCTCAGCCACACCTGCTTCTGAGAACTCCCACTCATCAAATAGAGCACCTTTTCGCTCTTTTGAACTGTAACCCTGTGTAACAAGTAAGAATGTTTTAAGTATAATTATAGACTTTGATCTGGTTCCTCCTCAGCAGCAGATTTACAAAACAAATTTTGTACGTCTAGAATGAGAAAATCCTCATCATAATCTCAGAAAATAGTATAAAAGAAGAACCATTAAAGTAAATCCGAAAACAACAAACATAACGAGAACAGATACCTTAAAATGGTAATTCACACTCTTACGTACCTTCAAAATATCATCCTCCAACTTTTGTATCAGTCTTTGTTGTTCATTAACCTTAGCTGTCAGTTCTTCTCCCTTGGCTTCAGCCTTCTCAAGCAAGGAAGTTTTCTCAGAAAGTTGAACCTGGGAAAGGAAGTGGCATTAATCGACCAATGACATTGACTTGTGATGTCATTTCATTTAAAAGGGAAAGAGCAACGAAAGAGACAGAACTGCAGATGGTGGTGGTTCATTCTGTAGAGGTTAAGTACCTTTAACTGAGTGACCTCATGTTCCATTTTTCTGTTTTTGTCAAGAAGAAGCGACTCCATTTTGCTCATCTCTTCACCAGTGGTAGCAGCATCCCAGTCTTCAGCCTCAATTGAATTGTAGCCTACAGCCTAATATGCAAAAATGGCGTTACACTATACACGGTAGTAATGTAGTATAGTTACCAGAAAGAACAAGGGATGGATCTGTGGCAAGATGCCAATTAGAAGGAAATTAAGGGACCAAAAAACACTAGGAATGATGAATACCTGTAGAATTTTCACTTTTTTGCGCAGATCATCAACTAATTTTGCTGATGGTCTTTCCTGAAGCTCTTTCTTCATCTCTTCAATGATAGTATCCTGGTTTAATACCAATAAATGACAGCAGGCTAACATTAGACATAGAAAGCAATAGGAAACTGATTTCCAAAACAAAGTAAAAATTCTGGCATAAAAGACAAAACATAGCACAGATTTCACCTTTTTATTGAGCAACGAATTCAATTTCTTTATCTCGGCAACATGATTTTCTCGCTCATTTGCTAACGCTGTCTCAACATTGTGAATCTCCATATTAAGCTCTGAAATAATCTTTTCTTTTGCAGTTAAAGAGTTCTCCAGCATACTATTTGAATCAATATTATCACTGCAGCGAAAGAGCACAACAAAAAACCAAAACAAAGCAAAAACTCAGATAAGAACTATTTGAAATTATGTTCCTTGTCAAACGCAAAGGTGTCAGCTACCTCACCTTTTCTTGTTTTCAGTATCTTCATTAGCTGTTTGCAGCTGCGAACGCAGATGTCCCTGTTACAAACCAATAAACAAAATTGGGCGCAAAAAACCGCTTTATCTTCGGGCATTCCCTTAATTCAAACATGACATTCAGAGAGCATGATGTGAAAGACCTTTTCCCTTTCAAGAGTAAGAAGCCGGGTTTGAGCACGCTCCACTTCATCCATCAATAGACTAACTTCAGATTGCTTCGCTGCGGTCTCTTCGTCTGATGTTTTAGATAAAGGTCAGTATATTAAAAAGACAAGAAAGAACAAAGAATGAAGAAAAAGTGAAATGAAAATTGAAAATTAAAAGAATGACTAGCAATGGAAGGGAGACCATTCCAATTATGACAGCACAAAATGAGTAACCATATTAAGGCTCAATGCACAACCTGATTGAGTACGGAGTTCAAAAAGTTGGCTCTGTGCTAGCTCATGCAATTTTTGCATAGTGGAGACGCTGTCTTTTGCTTGTCTTAACTGATCTTGCAAAGCTTGCTCCCTGTATAAAAGGTGAATATGGAAAGGTTGATGCTGGCGCAAACTCCCTAAACGCCCAAAGCATTCAGAAAAGAAAAAAAATTTCACCTATCCTTTAAAAGCTCCATCGTTTTCTGGTTTTCCTCAGCAAGATTTTTCTGCTTGATCTCGACAACCTCTTTAATTTTTTCTTCCATCTGAGTCCAAATACAACAATATTACTGTTAATCTTCGAAAGTTATCTGTTACAAGATCACAAAATAGCATCTCAATATAACTCGTCTTTATGGCTCAGTGCATAAGTTTGCATTTGACCTCCCAGAATAGGCTCAAGCATTCAAGGAAGCTGTGGTTTACAGTTTGTTACAGTCATTTAATTTTATCTCTATACCAATTAGAACAAGAGGCTAAAAGCAAGCTGACCTGCTGCTCAAGCTGGCGGTTCCGTTCTTCTAGTCTTCTTATTGTGGCCTGCTGATTTTTCAGATGGGTCGCTTCTGTCCTATATTCCTCTAGTTCAACTTTCATTTTTCGATTCTCAGATTCCACTTCAGATAATTTGCGATCTTGCTCCTGGAATACAGCAATGAGTAAGTTCTCAGGCTAGAGGACTTTAGTTTTCTATTATGATAACAGAAATTAGTAAGTTCTCAGGCTAGAGGACATTAGTTTTCTATTCTGACAGCAACAGGTAAGTGGAGAATTACAGCAATAGAAGCAAGCGCAGGAAATGGATCTGGTGCTTCATAAAGTTTCTGATAGATATTTAGGAAAGAATTCTCCCCAAACTTGGCCCTCTTGGTAATGTTATCAACTTCTTCTTGATATCCCTTGAGCAAGGAATTAAACATACTAAGTTTGTCCTCAGGCGAAGCTTTCTTGAAGTCTGTTACAAAGATAAACCATAGAATATGTTAACATCTCCAATTATCAGCATCCAACTAAATGACGTAAAACCCATCAACTCGCACTTAGTTGGAACTAGTTAGATCCCCTAGGACTAAAAAATTGAAAAACTGTTACGCAAAATAAAAGGTGAAACAAAAAGTACCTCGTGTGCTCTCTGCAAGCTTTCGCCGATTCTTTTGACTGTTTTCTTGATTTTCAGCTATTCTAAGTCCTTGCTCGTCAAGCAGACTTTTCTCCTTCTCCAGATCAAATTCTGAAACAAATAGTTTAATGACAGGTGAATCATTTGGGAATAACCTTCTCCAGATGTCTACCGAACCAGATACACAGCACGCAACCACTGAACCAGTTCTCGAATTGAGATTATCACAATAGAAAAGCCGGCTAATCGAGATGTAACTAGCTAAACAAATGAGAACAACTTTTAAAGCAATCAACTAAAATTTCTCAATTCGATCACATTAAGCTACCATTGCATTCTCCGGAACATTCCAATGAAAATCTCATCACGTTTCTATTGATTCACTCCTTACTACTTCAACAAAATCTGTAATAAACCTAACCACGAATTCCTCCTACTACAAAACAAGCTCGTCCTCAGCTACACCGCAAGTCGAAGCAAAACGAATAGATAGTTAAGCACGAATCTGAAACAAACCTTTCCAAAAATTGGTGACGACAGGAATAGGAGAGGAAGAGGAAGAAGAAGAAGGAGGAGGAGTTTTATCTCTCTCCGATCCATCTTGCAAGGCCTCCATTGATCCCGATCTCGCTTCTCCTAATAACACAAGCAATGCTTCAACAGGAAGAAAGTTTCTGGGAAGTGATTTCTTCTTCGAATCAACGAATGGATTAATGAATTTTCCGAATTTTTTGTTGTTTTTTTTTGTTTTCTACTCCGATCGGATCTGCTGATACAGAAGAGATTTTGGTGGTAAAATAGTAATTGGTTACTTAAACATTCATGCGCTTCTTAACAGGCTTCAAATCCTTAACCAAAAGCTACAAAAGAACTAATGGGCTGTTTTTACACCATTCATAGGCCCATATTACTGCATTTAAGTTGAAATTTTTTTGTCAAGATTTTGTTCCTAATGACTATTATTAATTACTGAAATTTTTAAAAATTTCATACCATATTTATTACTTTTGCATTTTCTAGGATTTTTTATTCATAACTCATTAAATTTTTTCTGACACACATATATATAGTTAAACCAATCTAAAACGCGTGTAAATAAAACTTTAAGAGATAAATCTATTCTAAACTTAGAAGAGTATCCCAGTTTATTATAAAAAAAATTTCTATGGTGTTCATTATATACAACTTGCAAAAAAAAAAAAAAAAAAAATCCTGAGTAATAATAGCAAACCGTGTGAACTTGTAGAGTAGATTCCTTAATAAAAAGTAAAAACACTCATTTTTTCAAAAATTCCTCATTTTAACTGAAAATTAAATATTTATGGTATCTCCATCAACCACATATACCCAAAAGATATTGTTTTTACAATAAACAAAAGATATTTTCACTTTCAAAATCCTATCTTCAAAATCTTCTTTCACTATCTCTTCATTGCTTTGAAAAACATATTGTTTAACAAAACAAACCAGACATAGCTTTTGGTTTTGAACAATCCAATTTACTTTAACAATGGAGAACCAATGGGCTTCTGGTCTTTGTAGCTGCATGGAAGACGGCAAATCTAGTTAGAAATTCTATATAAATTTAATCAATTTGTTTGTAAATCTCTATACACATCTATTGTCATCATTTTATAATGTTTTAATTTGTTTTTCTTTTGGTGTGTGTTGGATAAGCTTGCCTCACATGTTTCTTCCCATGCGTCACTTTTGGACGAATCGCGGATATTGCCGACGAAGGAACGACAGGTAAATCATACATGCAGATATGTCTCATTTTAGTGTGTTCATATACATATATAAATATATGTGTGTGTCGTATTCATGTATCTTCGTATATGTATGTAGGTTGTGGGAGATGTGGGATATTTTACGGACTGATATGTTGTGTGGTTGCCTTACCTTGTTTGTTCTCATGCACTTACCGGACCAAGATCCGAAGCAAATTTGGGATACCGGAGTCTCCAGCTTCGGATTGCCTCACTCACTGCTTTTGTGAATGTTGTGCTCTTTGCCAAGAATACCGTGAACTAAAATATCGTGGTCTTGACCCCTCGATTGGTAAATTGCATTTTTAATTTTTAATATTGTTGTATGCAAATTTTTTGACATCAATTTCTATTAATTAACCGATATCAGTACATCAAATGTCTAATTAACTTTTATTGTTTTCATGTAATAGGGTGGAATGGGAATTTGCAAGAGACACTGGCTGCTCCTGTGGGTCAACAGATGTTTGGTTGATTTTAAAGTTTTATGTTTCGATATGATTTAAATTAAATAAGTGGATTCATAATAACATCACTTTTAAGTGTATTTTAAATATTTTTTGTATTAATTAAAATTATTTTCAGTTTTATCAATATTGTTGATTTGTTAGAATAACATATATATATATATATATCTTGATTAAAAGAAAACATTAGGATTGGCAAAAACCACATATCTTAAATTAACGAACTAGAAGTCACTATGATATGTGAATATTTCGTCAAGAAATTCAAATTCTCAAGAAGTTTATGAAATAAACTACGAACAAGGGCGGACCTATGTGTTAGGGTAAGGGGTCAATTGACACCCCGTTAAAAAAAATTTAATTATTATTAGTGTATTTTTGTTAGATTTTAGTAAATTAGTTAACCAAAATCATTCATTGATCCCTCTAAAAATTATTTTTTGACCCCTAAAATTTTAAAATTTATATTATAAATCTATTAGGTATAAAAAATTTATATTATGACCCCTCTAAAATTATTTTCTGGATCCACCACTGACTACGAACATATATAAGAGAAACTATATGAACTTCTTCTAAAAAGGGATTTTCATTTTAAGAATAAGAGTTGTGAGATCGTAATTTTCTACCTCTCAAGTCTCAAGAGTTCTTCTTATTTGTCTTTATTCAATTTGTTTGAAGTCTAGCTTAATACAAAACAAGCTTGGAAATGTATTGTTAACCCAAATGCTTTCTGTATGTACAGATCGAGCATCAAATAATTCGTATGAGTGAAAGTCATTCTAGTTCTGACCAAGCAAAATAAATTAAATCCATGTACTGTATATGCATAAATCATGTTTTCCATCATCAATTATCATTGATAAACTAGTTTGGGGAATAATGTTTCAAAGTAGTAATTACAAATGAATTAAGTTATATACAAGATGGAAATAACTTATAGGAAGAAAAGGAGCCCACCATCTGAATAAAGTTTTAACTAATTAAAGCTGTGAATTATATAAAGCTAACCCTCATCAATAAACTTTTCACAAAAACGATAAGAGATTCGTTCTAAAAAAAAAAACGTTAAGACATAAAAAGAGACAAGAAAACCTTTTTTTGTTGCAAAATCCTAGCCGGGTAAATATTATATATCTATGGGTCGACCAGATCCTAGCCAGCCCAATCATGCACAACCTCCCGTACAGCCCAATCCTGCGCAACCTCCAGTCATATAGCAACGGGCATACCGGTCAATAACCAAACACCAAATCGCTGGAGTTCTGATATTTTCGATTGCATGAACGACAGTGATAATGGTTAGATAACTTTTAAAATAAATTCAATCACACAATCTTATGCATAAACTTAAAACATTATACGATTATTTTCATTTTGTTTGTTTGTTTGTTATGCATTGGGTTGGGTCAGCCGTGATCACATGTATAGCTCCATGCGTCACGTTCGGACAGATTGCTGAGATCGTTGACGAAGGCGCGACAAGTAAGTCATTCATACATACACAAACATTTCTATTAAAAAAAAAAACAGATTCTCATGTATGTAACTATATATTTGTTTTTTGTGTATCACGCAGCTTGTCCGACAGGTGGGTTGTTGTATGCAACGATATTTCTAATCGGAGCACCGTTTGTGTTGTGCTCTTTGTCAAGAGTATCGTGAGCTCAAGCACCGTGGTTTTGACCCCAATATTGGTACTTATCATTATTATGAATCCGTTCTTACCTTACTTTTTTAAAAAAATTCTTGTTTTTTGATTTAATTAAATATTACTAACTATCAATTGATGCAACAGGGTGGATTGGGAACGTGCAACACAACAGCAAGAGATGATGGCTCCTCCAACAGGACAACGGATGATGGGTGACTTATAATCTTTTGTTATTTCTAATTCCTCTTTTTTTGTTTGTCACTTTTTATATTTTTCATGGCTGAAAATAAAATGTAAGGCAGTGATTTTGTGTTCGTGCGAGGGAGCCATGAACAAAACATGAGTGTGAATTTAACGTAATTTCTTCATACTTCCAAAATATGAATAATATTCTTCAAGCTCTTAATCTACATATTGATCAAATTATCAATAATAAGTATTTCATAAGATTTTAGATATAGATTCCATTTTTTTTTTACAGATTGGGTATTGCAGTTCATATTGTTCACTTGATTATAGTTGATAGTAGATAATAACATCCAATAATCTGTTAAAAAAAATATATTTCAAAAAATTAGATTTCAAACCTCTTGAGCTTATGTGGAAAATGATCTAATACACATTTCTAAATGATCGTTATATAATCCCTCTGATTTGTTTACCACTATTTACTAGTTTAGTTGTATAGTTGGGTTAATGGTTTACAATTAACAGTTTAAAGTTTAAACTAGTATCTCGCGCGTTTAAGTAAAACGCCGATGAAAAAAAAAATTACAGCCCGAAACACCGGCGGATCTTCTGGCCAAGTCCAACACTTTCGCCGGAAATATCTACATCCGTAGCCCCGACATTCTCAGGCTCCTTGAAATTTGCTTTCTGGCTCAAATCCTCGAATGCGTCGACCACGTTCTGCAACCTAGCGACGAATTCAATGAGGAGAGACGAAAATGTGGCGAGAGACAACGCACTCGCGCTCTCGTACGTCTTTGTCATCTCCACCAGCGGCGAAGCTCCGTTTGTTGTCTCCAGATGCGGAGGAAGCACAAGTCTTGCAGGCCAAGACACTTGTTTTGAGTAAGTAGGTCTATGGTTCAAAGGCTCACGGGGATTCTTCTCGCCCCAGCTCTTCGGTATCTCCAGAACCGCCTCGCTTAGGGATTTGAAGGCATAGATTGGAGACTCATGGTTCTCTGGCTGATCCGAATCTTCGAGGGAGAGCAGTTCTTGAGGCTCTGATTGTGCTTCCTTGGTGGCTCGGTTTCCGATCTCCCAGCATTCAGAATTGACCAGAAGGTAAGATTTCTTGTCGACCTTGTTCTGCAATTCTTCGGCGGCTAGGTGTACTTCAAAGAGAATGTCGTCTGGTCCTAGCTTCTCCATCTTCTTCACCTTTTCACCGAGCTCTCTTAACAATTTGGCTCCTTCTACCCCAACTTGCTGAAGTTCTTGCCTGAAAACTTGTCTCCTTTCCTCTGGTGCCTGTTAAATGTTCCCAGATAAAGCTCTAATCATGAACAGCTTATTTTCTCAAATCCTGATTTGTACTCAAATTCTACTATTATTCTATCTAAAATCCACAAACATCCATACAAGTCTTTCTACTAAGTTACCTGGATTTCTGAGAGAATGCAGCCGTGCAATGCCATTACAGTGAATGCACAATGCTTGAGAGCGCCACTGAGCTTGACGTAGTTCTTCCATGGGTAGTTAAATGACTTATATGGTCCATGAGGTGGCTCCCATATTGCGAAACTCATCTTTGCAATTACAACAGAGAAAAAACAAACTAATTCAGAGACGACAAGCAATGGAAGAAAAAACAGACTCTTTTTTATGATGATTCCACGATGAAAAATACCAGAGACTCTTCTTGGCTAGTTGACTCAACCGCTGATCTGTAACCCTTGTAAACTGGATCCTCTGATGCTTGGTACGTGAGGATTTTGGATGGGATTCTCTTGTACTCGACACAATGGAGGTATCCATTCACACAACCTGCACTAATCAAAGACAATTATCAGTCAAGCATCTTCTTCTCAAGAATTGAAAAGCCAAAACCTTCGTCTTACTGACCTTCAAGGGAAGTCGCAACATTCATAAAATTCTTAACAACAAGGTTATGAAGATCCTCTCCAGCCCATATAGGATAGATAAACATATTGACACCTAAACTAACACCAGCACCAAGAGCTATAAGCAGAAACCGAGATATCGCCACTTCTATAAACTGCCCTGTTCTGAACCCAGATATCAGAATATAACAATACGTAAGCAAGAACACCCGGAAACCGTATTCATAAGCTTTCATCGCCGGGTATAGTTTCATGAAAGTTGCAATGAACCCTGTAAGACCGAAACATATATAAATAAGTCATGGAGAAAACCAAAAAAGTAGTTACTATAAAAGAATTAAAGATGGTGTGTAACATTACCAATGCAGAAGATACTAACAGTGCAGAAGAGCTCTTCCCAGTCACCGAATAATGTCGAAAGCTCAGCCATTCCAAGAGCAAGACCTCCAGCTGATAATGTCCCAAGCGCTCTATTAAACCCTTTGCTTAGAGTTGCTCCTATTACAACACTCATCACAATTTAGAGCTCTAATGCAGAATTAGATTTAGTTAAAATGATACGCTAATCGTCAATTTCAGTCAAACAAATTCTCAACTTGCTCTTTTTTTTTTAATTTTTAAAATTAAGAAAACGACGAATTTGACAAAAACAAGGAAACAAAGCCAAATACAGAAAATTCCAATTCGAAATTGATATAATTCCCATATGATTTGAAACTACCAAATCGTAGGAAGATAATTTACCGATCGTGAATTCGAAGACGACGACGACAGTAAGAATAGCCCAAACAGAGTAACGACTGAGATCTGGATTAGGTTCCTGGAAGAAAATCAAAAGCGCGACAATTGTAAGAGCAAGTCCAATCTTCGCGGAGAAGACGATCTTTCTCGGATCAGATACTCCCATATCCCAAGCTTTCCTCGCCACATCTTTAGCATTGTTGTATACTCCGGAGATTTTACCGGATAGATTTCCGCACGAACAGCAGCAGCATAACCGTGTTCTTCCATAGTTATTATCGCTTTCGAGAAAATCGTTGGATTCGATGTCGGTGAGTCTTAAATCGGAGAAACCATTATTAGAAAGAAGCTTCTCGCGTTTATCGAGTATTCCATGCCTAAAGGAACCTAGCTTTGCCGCCATTTGAACCCACAGAATTCTGAGAAACGAAGAATGGTGGAGATATTTTTGACTGACGAGGGACGAAACTGTTAAGTGGCGGTGGTGGCCCCTTATACAGTAGGTGAATAAAGTAGATACATTATGAAGCAAAATGACGACGTTTTAATTCCTTTTTTTATATAGTTTCTAATTCTATGGACAATAATAATAATGCGATGAAAGTAGATTGATACTACTTTAATTAATGTACGTTACGTCACGTTAAAGCATATTGTCAACATTCAATTTGAATTTGTCAATCTAATTACCTAAAATAGTATTCTTTTTTTCCTTAGCTATTAGTTTAATATCGGAATAAAAACTAAATGTTGACATCATTTATATGCCATGATTCAGGCCGGAAAAAAAAAAAATGCCATGATTCAGACTCTTGTTTGACAATTCATTAAAAGTTAGATGATTCTAGTCTCATTCCAACACATAAACAATCAACTTTACTTTAGAAAAAATGTGGAGATTCCGTGGTATTCATTCCATTCAAAGTTTTATTCTTTTTCTTGAAAATAATTCTTCCCTTTTTTTTTTCCTTTCTTTCTGAGATTAGGACCTAACGTATCAGAAAAGAAAAAAAAAAAAAACTTAATTGTGCTTTAGTATAAACAATTCTCAATCTAATCAACTGAAAAATGCTCAAGAAGAAACTTAATACGAATCCAATTTTGGGACTGACAAAACCTGTAATGGTGTGATCAATTAACAAGGATTATACTCGTAACAAAGTGGACCAAATACACGATGAGATTTGAGAATAGAGTTTGAACATACGATCATAAACCTAATCCACAGGTATTTCAACGTTCATCTCTGGTCCACTACTCCCAAAGACCTGTGACCACGGTGATACATTATCAAAACATTACAGCAATTTTCTGATGATACAATCACAAAGAAAAATTCTACCTTTATGAAATCTTCCAGGGTTAAGAAAGAGTCACTCGTGTAGCCTGCTTCCTTCAAAACCTGGCTCAGTACTTCCTACACCACAAAAGTAAAACACAAGACACATGGTGAAATAAACACTTGTTTACTGTTTTTATACAAAGCTCATGATCATAACCATAAAAATTGAACCCCAAGATGATGAGAGTGGAGAACATAAGAAGAATAAAACGAAAAACTCAAGCATTTAGCTGAATAGAGTTTTCCAGAATAATCATTCCAAGCTAAAAATCTGGTTTGAGTACATTAATGATGTTTCATTTTCTTCTAGTTATACTTTTTTTTACAAACTCACTTTTCAAAAACGTGAAAATGGGAAATCTTGATGAATGTTCTAAATGGTTAAGCAACACAATCATATCATATTACCAATCTTGTAAGATGGATGACTAAAATGGTTACAAACATTTTCTATACATACCTCTCTTTGCTCGTCAGACATGAATGATCCCGATAAGTCCTGCAACACTTCCATAATATCTTTAAAGGAGACTTTCCCATTGCAGTCCGAATCGTAGACTTTAAAGATCACTGATACAAAAGAAGTCTGATGATCTTTCAATACAATACAGTAAAAAGTGAAAATTTGCCACAAAAAATCGAGTTACTTACATTCAACTTTTTGTCTTAGACTTGCCTTGGCACTAAATGCAGACAAGAAAGCCACAAAATCCTTAAAGTTCAAACCATCAACCATCTTAAGCAGCCTCTGTTATTTTATATCCAGCAAAAATCAAAACAAAAGCTAATTCAATCTAACGGTACTCTTAGCAAAATTTCATAGATTAGATTAGGAAAATTGTTAAAACCTGAGATAGTGGATTCATGGCGAACTCAGGGACAGAGAGAAACTCATCAGCAGATATGAATCCCTTTGCATTTCGATCTAACTGGCAAAATCTTTGATACAGAGATAGAATTTCCTGTTGCTCAACTGAAGCAAACACACAAAAAACCGAGTTTTGAACCAAAGCATATTACATTTAAAACTTAATAAAAAGAGACGAGAGGTGTTGTCGGAAAATCTCACATAGATCATGACAATGGCTCTGGACTTCTTCGATGTCGTATTGAGTCAGCATCGACGAAGTGTTTCCCATTTTTTTAATTCAATATCTGATTCAAATACGGTTAATCGATCACAGATATATTCAAGTGAGATTCGTGAAACTAAAATCCCAAAATGAGGAAAATTAATGAATTTCCGCTAGAATTATTGTGAATTCGAGAAAATCTAATTCTGATTGAAAAACAAAAACATGAATTTATGAACTTACTGCTGTAAAAGCTTATCTCTTTCTTCTGCCCGTTTTCTGATTTTCCTGGTCGCAGACGTTGATCTGATTCTTCCGTATCGCCGGAGATCTCCCCTAAAGAAAAACAAAAGGCCAAGGCCCAAATATCTACAAAAGGCCTATAATATAAGCCCAAGCCCAACAAAAGCTGCGTCTGATTCTGATATATCGATCGCCCAGGTGAAAATGGCTTAGCGCCTTGTTTATCCGGAATCTCTCCTTTTCTCTTTCGATTTCGTTTTCGTTTCTTCAGCCATTGATACAACTCTGAGGCCATGTTTTCGTCTCTCTCAGCTCCGTCCTCACTTTCTTCTATATTGATTTCGTCTTTCGTCGCCGTCAAAGGGCCTCCGGTCACCGGACCTCTGATTCACCGTCGCGATCTTCTTTCTATTCGTATCAGGGCTAGCTCGAATCAGAATGGTTCCGGTTATTGTTTTCCAAATAAGCTTAAATCTTTTGCCAAATCAGCGATTCTCATCGGCGCTGCTGTTTCCTTGACCGGAAAGTTCTCAACTTTACCGGTGAAAGCAGAGTCTCCGGTTACTACTACTGAAGAAAATTTCCAAGAAGTGAAAGAAGAGAAACCGTCTAAACTCGAACCCACTTCGCCATTATCTGAGCTTCTAGACTCCACACCTGAAGCCGTCGAAACGCTGAGATCACTCCTACAGCAGAAACTAGAGAAGGGAGAAGATGAAGAAGCTCTAAAGCTCTTAGAGAGACTAGTAACCGCACAACCAGATGAAATAGACTGGAAGTTCTTAATGGCGAGGCTATTAGGTGAAATGGGTCGTCCGGAAAACGCACGCCAAGTGTTCGAGGAAATTCTCCAACGAAACCCACTTTCGTTCGAGGCTTTATTCGAGAACGCATTGCTCATGGACCGGTCCGGGGAAGGAGATGCAGTTCTGCAGAGGCTGGAAGATGCGTTAGCTATAGCCGAGGCTGAGAATATGGTGAAGGAAGTGAGGAACGTGAGACTGATCATTGCACAGATACAGTTCTTGCAGAAGAAAGTGGACGAAGCATTGAAGAGCTACGAGGAGCTAACGAAAGAGGATCCCAAGGATTTCAGGCCGTATTTTTGTCGAGGTATGATCTATAGCTTGCTGGACAAGAACGTTGAAGCTAAGGAACAGTTTGCAAAATACAGAGAGCTTTCTCCAAAGAAATTTGAAGTAGAAGGGTACTTGAGAACTCCATTATCTAGAATGAAGCTCTTTGGTGGTGGTGAAGAGAACTAAGTTAGTTAGAATTGGTCTCATATCATATCTGAGGAATAAGACACGGAAGACCAGATTGTTTTCCTGAGAAATTACGCGTGTTCTTTGTTGAAATAAAGTTTGAAACTCATTTATTATCATGTAATTCTTAATTTGATTTTAAAGTTAAACTGACAGGGAGAGTAAAAAAAAGGGACTTATTTGATAATCAGAGACCGATGCTGTGGAGTGTAAACAATACTCAAAGCTCATTACATGAATCCGTAGATCCAATGACCGACAAGTTTCTAAGAAGAAGAGAAATCTGCAGAGAGTTTGGAAGATATCAATGAGCCATAAGCTTGTGATAAATTCCACTTGATGTCCCGTATCAAAAGCTCAGACATCTGCATCACTGAACAAAAAAAAAAGTGACTTTCAATCACCAAGCTCGTAATAAAAGTGAAACAAGCAAACAGTTGGTAATATAACAGTCTACTTGATAGGACCCTTTAAACTATAGTCCCTCACAAGTTGGGTCTAATATGTTCCAAAATCTGAGGCTCTTAACACAGGTAGAACTTGACACAAATTGGGTCTAAAATATGTTTCATCCCTCAGATTATCATAATCTACCAATTGCTAGGATTAGCTTAGTAATGGAATATAATAAATGAGAACATAGCAGAATGACAACTATTAACAACCAGTATACCTCAAATTTATCTCTCAGTTTATTTAACAAGTAGGAATATCATCAACCCAATGCTCCCAGAAAAACGGAACATATAAAACTAGAAACAGCTTCTCTTACCTCAGAGATCAATGAGGTGCACAACATTATTCAGCTTCAACAGCCTCCGGTTTGGGACCTACACAGACAGATCAATATCAGACTTAACAATTCAACATGACATTTGCATTCATCAATCAAACAAATAACCAATAAATGCATTAGCTCATAGGCTCATAGCCTCTACATCAAAATCAAAATCCAACTTGTCGATACTTTTGCAAATGGCAAATTTAATGAAAGCACTAATTCAGAACCAATTGACAAGGAATCGTTAAACAGGAGAATAAGGAAAACTCACCGTGGAGCGAGATAGGACGATGATCCTTTCCCCAGCCAACGCCGCGAGTGGAATCGAGATACTGCTGGACAAGATGACGGCATTTCTGGTAGTGATTAACACCTTCAACGCGGTAACACCATTTCACCTTCTCACGCAAGATCTTAGCCTTCTCGATTTGGATCCACTTCTCCCGTACGATGTGCTCTCTCATTTCTAACATAGCTACCGGATCCTTGTACGGATTGGCCGGATCAAAGCCATCCGGCGCCGTCTCTTCGAACTCCGGTAATCCCTTCTTTCTACCCATTGCTTCTTCTTCAATCGTCTTCGTGATCTTCTTCTCAGTTTGGGACTTCAGGAGCTTTATTGTTCACAAGTACTTTTGGGCCTATGTTTAAGGTTCATTAAATGGGCTTAAATTTCTAGCCTTAGTAATCGAGGCCTTTTTAATATTTGAGATGATTGATACATACTCGTACAAAATAGTTTAATCCTATTAGGCATACATTCAAAATTTTGAATTACAGATTTAATATTGTCATGTCTTGTAAAGTAATTATCACATCGAGTGTAATTTATTGTTATGAACGAATTTATCATAAGACTTTGTTATCTAACTATTAACAATATTAAAATCTTAACAAAAGCAAGGAATTTTCAATGATATTTATAAACTTTGTATACGAGATGTGTTTGTTTTGGTTAAAATATAATTTACATATTAATAAAGAAAATTTTCAATTTTATTGAGTTTACAGAATTTAGAAAAAGATAATAAAATGTTTTTGTCAAAAAGATAATAATAATAATGTTACTTTTGTTGTAAAATATATATGTATATATATATATATATAATATAATATTTGTAGAAAGTGGGAAAAGTGAGAGATGTAAGATAGAAGAAGTAAATGTGATCTTATATTCACTTATTTACTACAGGAGACTTACCCACATATATATAGAGTAGAGTAAGTCGGCTTATATACATTAAGTCGGTGAAAGCGGTTAACATATTTTTCAGATGGATAATTATCTATTTTTAACACTCTCCCTTAATTATCTATCACTGTTGATATATTACGTACTGTTTCGTAAAAACCTTATCATTGAAAAATCTAATGGGATAAAAACCATGACAAGGGAAAAAGAGTACAGTGACGTAATCTCCCCCTGAAATTATGAAAAAATTTTCTTCTTCATAAATCATGTAGGTGACGCATTCCGATACTATGAACATGTTTTCTGAATGTTGTAGTTGGAAGCGCCTTTGTAAACAAATCAGCTGCATTGTCCGTTGAGCGGATATATTGAATGTCTACTTCTTGATTTTTCTCGAGTTCTCGTATGTAAGAGAAAAATCTTGGAGGAATATGCTTCGTTCTGTCGCTCTTGATATAGCCTTCTTTGAGTTGGACGACACAGGCAGCATTGTCTTCGAACAGTTTTGTTGACTCTTTATTAACGACTATTCCGCTTGATTCTTGTATATGTTAAGTCATCGATCTGAGCCACACACATTTTCTACATGCCTTGTGAAGTGCAATAGTTTCTGCATAGTTTGATGAAGTAGCAACCAAAGCCAAGAGATTGCAGTACCTCCAACTGTGAAAACATATCCTGTTTGCGATCGGATTTTATGTAGATCTGATAGATAGCCTGCATCTGCAAAACCAGCTAAAGCAAAAGTAGAGTTTCTAGGGTAAAACAATTCCAAGTCAGTTGTTCCCTGAAGATAACGAAAAATATGTCTTATTTCATTCCAATGTCTGCGCGTGGAAGATGAACTATATCTTGCAAGTAAATTTATAGCAAATGCTATATCTGGTCGAGTATAATTTGAAAGATACATAAGTCCACCAATAGCGCTCATATAAGGTACTTCAGGACCTAATACTTCTTCGTTATCCTCATAAGGTCGAAATGGATCTTTATCAACATTAAGCGACATATTGACCATTGGAGTACTAAAAGGAATCGCTTTATCCATATAAAAGCGTTTTAAGATCTTTTTCGTATAATTTGATTGATGTATAAAAATTCCATCTCGATGATGCTCGATCTGGAGTCCAAGACAAAAAAATTTCTGTCCAAGATCTTTCATTTCGAACTCTTCTTTCATATGAGTTCTGGCATAATTAATCTCCTTTTGAGTTCTAATTATGTTCAAGTCATCCACATATACAGCGATAATCACAAAACCAAATAAGGATTTCTTAGTAAATACACAAGAGCATATCACATTGTTGGTATAT
Source organism: Cardamine occulta (assembly GCA_028015245.1). Classification (NCBI taxonomy): domain Eukaryota; kingdom Viridiplantae; phylum Streptophyta; class Magnoliopsida; order Brassicales; family Brassicaceae; genus Cardamine; species Cardamine occulta. Next base: position 7,226,653 of record CM051373.1, read on the forward strand.
CCTTTACTAAATAAATATTCACTTAAACGATTATACCACATGCGTCTGGATTGCTTTAATCCGTAAAGTGATCCCTGTAATTTGACTGAACATATTTCTTTAGCTTTTGAGCTTAATGCTTCAGGTATTTTTAATCCTTCAGGAATTTTTATATATATCTCATTATCAAGTGATCTATATAAATATGCAGTCATAACATCCATTAGATGCATTTCTAGATTTTTGGATGCCGCTAAGCTCATCAAAAATCTGAAAGTAATTGCATCCATAACCGAAAAATATGTTTCTTCATAATCAATTCCCGGCATTTGAGAAAATCTTTGGGCAACAAGACCTCATTTTTCTCATTTCTTTTCCGAACAAAAACCCATTTATATCCAACGGGTTTTACATGTTCGGGCGTTGTGACGATAGGTCCAAAAACCTTTCTTTTATTGAGGGAGTTCAACTCAGTTTTCATGGCCATTTTCCATTTCTCCCAATCAGATCTTTTCTAGCATTCTAATATGGACCTTGGATTTGGATCATCACTTTCATAATCAATTTCTTTGGATACAGCAAATAAAAAAATTCCATCATCCTCTTCTATCTCATTTCTAGCTCATACTTTTCCATTTTGGACATAGTTGATGGTAATCTCATGTTTTTCTAAATCAGTTTCGTCTTCAGGACTTTTATTTTCGTCTTAGGACTTTTTGCTGTATTTGGTTCTTCTGGACCAGTCTCATTCATTTTTTCTAATTTCTTTTTCTTTCGGAGATTTTTATCCTTTGATCCCACTGGTCTCTCCCTTTTTAATTGAAATTTAGGTTCATTTACTATTTTTCTATCAGTTTGTTCTTCTGGAACATTAATTCTTGATGAAACATTCACAGCGGGTATATATGATTTTGTCATCCGTTTTGTATCAGTGAACGCATCTGGTAATTGATTTCCAAATTCTGTAAATGTACAACTTTTTAAACTTCCAGTTCACGTTGTTTCATAGGAGGATCAAGGTACAACAACGATGATGTGCACCATGTAATATCTTTTAAAACTTCCTTAATTCCTCCCCCTAACGCTGGAAATTCATTTTCATTAAAATGGCAACCGGCAAAACGTGCCGTAAACATATCACCAGTTTGCGGTTCAAGATAACGAATTATACTTGGTGATGTATACCCGATATATATTCTCAATCTCCTCTGTGGTCTCATTTTTGTTCTTTGTTGCGGAGCTATAGGGACATAAACCGCACATCCAAAAACTCGGAGATGGGATATATCTGGCTACTGGCCAGATACTAATTGTTTTGGGGAGTATTTATGATATGCACTTGGCCGTTATTGAATGAGTGCAGCAGCATGTAAAATTGCATGACCCCATACTGAAATTAGGAGCTTTGTTCTCAATATTAACGGTCTAGCATTAAGTTGTAACCGTTTAATCAAAGACTCGGCCAAACCATTTTGTGTATGAACATGCGGGACCGGATGTTCAACATCAATTCCTTAGGACATACAATAGTCATTGAAAGCTTGTGAAGTGAATTCACCAGCGTTATCAAATCTCACTTTCTTTATTGTATAATCAGAGAATTGTGCTCTTAACTTGATTATCTGGAAAATGAATCTTGCGAAAGCCGTATTTCATGTAGTTAACAGACATACATGTGACTATCTGCTGGATGCGTCAATCAATACCATAAAATATCAAAATGGCCCGCATTATGGGTGAATAGGCCCACATATATCACCATGTATTCTCTTTAAGAATACTGGAGATTCATTCTCTATTTTAGCTGGTGACGGCCGAGTTATTAGTTTTTTTTGAGAACAAGCATTATATGAAAATTCTCTCGATTGAAAAATCTTCCGGTTTTTCAACGGATGGCCATTTGAATTTTCTACAATTTTTTCTCATCATGATTGAACCAAGATGTCCTAGACGTTCATGCCAGATTTTGAATGTACTTGTAAACTTTGGGTTTATTATAATATATGATTCAGTCGTATTTATTTTTGTGGAATATATTCTGGAGGATAGAGCTGCTAGCTCTTCTAATATCGATTTTTTCTCCGAAATAACTGATGTAATGCAAAGATATTCAATGCCATTTTTATTCATAGTTTCTATGTGATATCCATTTCTGCGGATATCTCTGAAACTTAACAAATTTCTGTAAGATTTAGAGGAAAATAATGCATCATCTATTTCAAATTTTGTTTCTCTTGGTATTGAAAAACTGACTCTTCCGGAGCCCATAATAATTTTTGAATTACCAGATATAGTATTTACGCTTTCAGCGGAATCTTTTATTTTAAAGGAGGATAAATACTTTTTATCCTTAATTATTGTGTGCGTAGTAGCACTGTCTGCCAGACATATGTCTCCATCCCCGATGTCAAAGATTGATATTTTCTTTTCGGTATTAGAGCGGATCGTGTTGATAATGTGTTGTAAAATATATATATATATATATATGTATATAATATAATATTTGTAGAAAATGGGAAAAGTGAGAGATGTTAGATAGAAGAAGTAAATGTGATCTTATATTCACTTATTTACTACAGGAGATTTATCCATATATATATAGAGTAGAATAAATTTGCTTATACACATTAAGTCGGTGAAAATGATTAACATATTTTTTCGGATGGATTATCTATTTTTAACAACTTTCGAAAACTTGTCTTTCTTGTCTATGACATTGTGAACAAAAAAAAACTATCTATCCACGTAGATAATGACAAAACATTTGGCCTCGCGCACGAACTTTCAAAGTTTATAGAAAATCTGCACAAGAAAAAAAAAATCTAATGTGTAGACAAATTGAAGATTTTGTGGACTCCAATCTTAGTTTTATATTAATTCTAAGGTGAAATGTTCTGGTGTCACTTCGATTTGATTATCATATTTTAAATTTCGAACGTTTATTTAATTAGTGTAAATAATTTACCAATTGCAGGGGCATATACGACCGATTCAATTATATATATATATATACTAATAAGAGGAAGAAACTCATAATTTAAATACAAAAAAAATTGTTTAATTCAATCCATATAGATAAATTCTTATTAGTTTATTTAATAAATGAGTCGGCATTACTAATCTATAAGATACAAGTCATGGGTTATAACCATCATATATTAATATTTAATCACAAGAAGAAGAAAAATGACAGAATATTGGAATGGTGATATATTTATCGGTCATTATATATAAAGTTATTGGAATGTGTAACCATATTACATGTAGAAAATGTTTAATTAGGTTTTTTTTTTTGATAATGGGTATAAAATGTTTAGTCAGTTAACTTGCTAATCTATATATAGGGATCCCCTAATCTATATATCAGTGCATTCGTGTATATATGTATAACATGTAGATATACGTGTGCGTGATTCTAGAAAGCCAGAAGCCTAGTAAGGAGATGTGAATTGAATAAATTGTGAAAGTTTTCCAATGTTAGGATTGACATTTTAATTGCATATATGACCCAACATATATGTACACAAAAATCTCATAGTAATTCTGCCTACTACAAAGTTTTAAAATAATAGTTATATTAATACTGTTTTCATGTGTGTATATTATTATATCATACACACATTCCATTAGTTTGGTGGGATTTTTAACCACTTTTCGAGAGTAATTAATTAGTTTAACCTTTTCTTAGGAATTAAAATTTATAATAACGAAGACCCGTATAGGCTGCATTCTAAAAGGACTCAACCAGAAAATCCAATGTGAATATATAAAATTTTACTTTCTGTGATGGGTTAAAACATAAGGAAGACATATATTAAGTTTTAGAAAGAAAAAAAAAAATCCCCCATGTTTAGTCTTCCCATCTTTTTGGTTTTGTTTTTTTTTCTCTACAAGTATTAGAAATGAAGTTTAGTCGGGGAAAAGACACTAAGACAATTTACCGATAGAACCAAATGGACTGACTATATATGTAACTTTCGTTGTTTTCTGTGTACATATTTTACTTGAAAGATAAATAGATGATTTTTGCAAAATACAAAAAAAAGTTAAATAGATGATTTGGGCTAATTTATCTATCCGTTTATCAAGTAGCTGGGTCTACCAAATCAATATTTTTGTTCACACCCAACAATCGAGGAAACATTGGCACGAAATATTTTAACGTAAAATATGAGTTATGCAATTCGAGATATGTATAAGATTCGCAACGCAATTTGGTCTTCTAATTCGAGCGATTATATAAGCATTTTTTTCTTTTTGATAACTAATTATAATAAAACATATAATTATATATGCATATGCATGTGTTTATTTGTATTAGTATTAGTGTATATATGACAATAAGATAAGCCAAAAAAAAACAAGTGTCAATAGAGTAAGGATGCAGTGTGTGAATAGAGACATAGAATAAGAGGGATACAACGATAAAATTGGAAGCATTTTCTTTATAATCGCTATAAATTTCAGATATATATAACAATTATTAGTTTTGACGTTTAGTCTAGATTTGGATTTCGATTTTTCATATAATAATAAAAAAATGGCTGTAATGACTAAATAATCAATGGAGAAGCCATGCATGCATGTTCACATTACATTGGGCACTAGGGTTTCATGGTGGGTAGAATTTGGTGAAGTTGGTTGGACAAATTTCACATAAATCCATATTATGTTTCTATAATTATATTTATGCAGATATTAAGATTGACGTTATTTTATAAACATAGTAATGTAAGCTAAAAGGAACATATTAATATATACGCCGACAAATATTTTATTGGAAGCTACAGTTAATATGTAAGGTCACGTATATTGATATATACATATATACATATGTTTTATAGTAATAAGAGGGGTACGTATGCGTGTAGAAATACCTTGAATTTTTCAAAATGCTAGCTGTAATTATCAACAGTTGAAAAAGACTACCCGTGGCCTGGCCGCTTCTACTTCAAGATCGGTATTTGGTATACAATTCATTATTTATTAATTTTAATATATAGTTTAGTTATATGTGAATATATATAAACCCCATCTATGTCACTTTAATTATTGAAAAGCTTTTTGCAGTCAATCTCCTTCGTCCTCTTCAAAACAGAGAGGAGAAATCATTCCTTTTCTTTTATTGCCTTGAATTTAGATTTGTAATAAGAAAAAAAATGGAAGAAAATCTTCCACCGGGATTCAGATTTCATCCTACAGACGAGGAGCTCATAACGCATTATCTATGTCGGAAAGTCTCAGATGTAGAATTCACCGGTAAAGCTGTCGTCGACGTTGATCTCAACAAGTGCGAGCCTTGGGATTTGCCAGGTAATTATACTTTGATATTTTCTAAATATATATATGTTTCTTGTACGATCTTCGCCTGTGTTTTATATGATCATCTCCAAATAACTTGTCTTGTGTTTATATGTCTTTTTTCTTTAATTTCTTTGTAATTAAAAAAAAAAATTTCTAACAATAGTAAATAGCAAAAGAATATGTGAATATGCTTCATTTTGTCTTATAGTTTTGTCTATGGATTTCATATAATAATTTTAGAAAATATTTAAAATATTACATGCAAAATCAATCAATTATGTCTCCAGCAAATAGGATGCAAATGGATTGATAATATCATTCAACATCACTAAAAGACATAATATACGCTTACATAACCATATATATAGATAATAGATTGATACATGCATCACACACCACTTTATATAACTAAGATAATGAATCGATAGTTTGTATTGTTTACCATACGCTTCATTTCTCTAGCTTGGAGACTAAATTACATTATATATATATATATAATATATATATATAGGTGTATCTAGCCTACCAAACATGTGGAGACCGGAGACTATACATATAATTTTCTAGCAAGTTAGTTAATATGTACTTGAATCATTATATTATAGTTGATCCAAAAAGTTGTTAGTATTCTAATATATGTAGGTCATTGTGATATGATTACTAAAAGATAATCAACATAATGTGTACACATGCAGCCAAGGCTTCAATGGGAGAGAAAGAGTGGTATTTCTTCAGTCAAAGGGACCGGAAATATCCGACCGGTTTAAGGACAAATCGGGCAACAGAAGCCGGCTATTGGAAAACCACTGGTAAAGATAAAGAGATATACAGAAGTGGAGTGTTGGTTGGGATGAAGAAAACCCTAGTTTTCTACAAAGGTAGAGCTCCCAAAGGTGAGAAAAGCAATTGGGTTATGCATGAGTACAGGCTTGAAAGCAAGCAACCTTTTAACCCCACAAATAAGGTACATATATTTGAATTAGTCAGCTATATATCTTGAATTTTGATGCGCATTTCTAAGCAACATAAAATTTGATGCCATATATAAGAGAATAAAAATTACAATTTATATATTCATTCAGGCTCGGCTCAATAATATATCGGACCCTGTTGATCAATATTTGCATATAATTAAGAATCCAATATCCAACGACAATACAATGAATTCTATACATTTTTGTACTCTAAAATATGATGGACCATGGGGGATTTTATACTTTTGACTCGTGACACATGCCAAAGACCGGACTTGTAATACCCTAAAATACATATGTACATAAATACATTCATTACAGTCGTACACATATATAAACTTGGATTCTTGATTATATGAATTTTCAGGAGGAATGGGTAGTGTGTAGGGTTTTCCAAAAGAGCACGGCAGCAAAGAAAGCACAAGAACAACAACCTCAATCTTCTCAACCATCTTTTGGATCTCCATACGATGCAAACTCATCAATGGCAAATGAGTTTGAAGATATACAGTTTCCGAATCTGAATTCAAACTCATCAACCGTAGATTACAATAATCATATCCATCAATATTCGCAAAGAAGTGTTTATTCAGAAGACAATGCCACAAGTACGGCTGGTCTCAACATGAACATGAACATGGCTACTAGCAATCTTCCGTCTTGGTCAACAAGTCTACTTGGTCCGGCTTTATCCCCAATCAACTCTTTGTTGCTCAAGGCTTTCCAAAGTAGGAACTCTTATAGTTTCCCAAAAGAGATAATCTCCAATTTCAATCCATCTCCTCTTCAACAAGGAGTCTCCAATATTATGCATAATGGTTCAAGTTCGTCTCAAGTGCAACCGCAACCGCAAGAGGAACCATTTAACATGGACTCCATATGGTGAAGGGATTCAAATCACGTATAGTAAATTTGAATTTCCTAACTTTGTTCTTATTATGTAATCTCCATCAATTGTATCATTCATTACACACACATAGATCATTTATGGGGTCAAGACTCAAGTAAATTAATTAGTGCATCTTTTATGCGACAGTAGGGAAAAGTCTTCCTTGTGTTCTCCCATGCATTTCTACGTCCTTTTATGTTTATAGGTTTACAGCTAGCTAAGGGAACAAAGAAACGTCTTAGAGCCTCTGTATTTTTATTTATCTATGTATATTTAACGTAACAACGTTGATGACTTGATGGTTAGAAATCCATTATTTGTCCATCTTTTCATGATTTTAAGTATTAGTACTTTGATTTTTTAGTTTACTGTGCGACTGTAAATTTTCAGCTAGTTTCCCCTAATAGAAAATCAAAGGTTGGCGAGAGAGAAAAACTTAAAATATAATTACTTACTAAAATAAATGATAAATCTAAAAAATTCAAAGAAGCTATTATCACATAGTTAATTTTTTCACATATATTATTTTTGCTAAAAAGTAAAAAGATTACATGTATGGGCCGTTTGAGCCTGTAAATTAAGAGCAGAGCACAGAGCCCAAAATACTTCATTGATCTGGACATTTTTGGATTCCGTTTGCTTTGAGAGAGAGGACTAATGGGTTAGTGAAGCACTAGAGATCTTTCACAGTGAGAGCCATGAATATGTCGCTTGCCAACTTCACATTGATGTCTTCATGTCTACATCACATAAGGATTTCATATTTTGGATCTTAATTAGCCAATCTTTAAAGTGTGAACAATCGTAGGACCATGCAATTGCTAGACCGACCAAAAGCATTATGCCTTGGTTAACTAATGTTTCAGAATTTAGAAGTTGTTAAGATCACAATTGCCGCCAGAGCTTATACAAAGGCAGTACTAGTCGAGGGACATAAGACATGGGTACTTCCTAATATACATTTTGTTGTGTTATTGATAATTTTTAAATAATGATACATTGGCAAAACTTTTAATGTAAATATATTAGATGCTTTTTTGTTTTTTCTTTCTTTCTCCCCTAGGCTAAGATCAAGACATAAAAGACAAGTTCTGCTTTTTGTACTCTTGTAGATTTTGTGATCTCTGTGACAGGAGACTTGACCTTACACACGTTGATGATGAACCAGCACTTGCTTTTCTTCTCCAACCACTGCATAGACAGAACCATTTCTCTGACATCATCGTCAGCTTCAACCTCTGGAGATAGGACGATACCTTCAAAATTTTATCAGCTTAGGGCGATGAAATACCAGCTTCCTCAATATTAGAAATTGCAAATTTGCCATCACTTTCATCCCAATCACTCTCATTATCCTCCACATCATCTTTCTCCTCTTCGTCATCATCATCATCATCATCGTTCTCCCATTCTGATTCACTGTACGACGGGTTCTTTGCAGTCTGCAAAAACCATCAGGTAGTGAATTACAGCAGAACACACATACTTTAAAAGGAAGCTTTATAGTTTCAAAGATTAATGTTATTGGACTATTAGATGTTCCCAGTTGAAGAAACGACCACTTACAAGTTCGCTCTGCATTTGCTCTATTGTTTTCTCCAGTTCAGAAATATGCTGACTAAGTGCCTGCAGTAAACGTCAAAAAGGAGTTTCAGTAATCACCCTGAGATCAAACTTGTAAATATAAATGCAATTTGTGTAGAAAACTTCAGGAATATCGAACCTCGTGGCGTTGCATTGCAATGGAACGTTTCAATGCTTTTGCTTTTGTTAGAAGATTTCTTGGTCTCAAGCTAATGGGTCTCCTGTAATTCTTCCCACGGTAATAAATAAGTGCAAATCCTTTAGGAACTTTTTCTATTGCTACAAGAACTCCACCGCTCTCGTATTCTAGTAACCTAGCCGTGTCCTCAACAAATGCAAGGTTCTTCTGCTTTGATATAAGCTTCACCAGTTCTCTGTGCTTCCAATGCAGATGCATATTCTCGATGACTCCATCGAAAACACCACGGATACCTGTTAGGTCCACGTAAAAAAACAGTTAATTCATATAACAAGAAGACAGTTATTCCATTCTATTACAAGCTCTCACTGACTGCACCCATACAGAAAACAACCACAACACTTAAGAGAACAGGACTCACCTAAGGGTAAGTATGCCTTCATTTTCAATCCCACTTTCCGGAACATAGCTCTTTCTTCCTCAGAGATGACCTCTTGATCATAATCAGGTCCGTTTGGAATCATAGAGGCTTCTATTTTGGACAACAGTTTCTCTGCTCTATGAAATTTCGATTGGGCCTGTTACAAACCAATGGAGAAATTAGATACACTAATAACTACTTACTTTGACAGTTGCCACCAGAAATCTCACAGCAAACTTCAAGTTACAAATAAATAACCAGAAAGCAAAAGGTCTACTTACAAGGTTTAGTTTGTGCTGGATTCGTTTAACAACTCTGGCACTCGCGATCCTCGATGCTTCTTCAATCATCTTTTCTCGATGGTCTGGAGTTATTTCTTTCCCCCATCGGGCTTGAGCCTCATAAAACTCGGCCAGAGTGCCAGCTTCTGCTGGTACTTTGTCACCAACAGGCTGAACAGCCTCAATCTCACGATTTCTTACCCTCTCTTCGACATCTTGAATCTCTTTTGTTAATTCTTGTCTTTCTGCCAAAGTAGCTGCCACACTTGAAGGAAGGAAGTCCTTCCCACGGTATATTACAATGTAATACTTATTTCTGAGCAGCAAGACACCCCCTGTCAACGCCTGTAGAACGAGACAAGAGATAAATGAAATATCTTAGATCCTCCTCAAGAGATTCCCAAAGCTCACACTATGGTACATACGCATGGGTCCGATATTTCCTTTAGTTTCCATACTTCATTTAATCGGGATATAACAATTAAAGCTCAATGCACTACCCGGTATAAAATAGAGAAACATTAGGTGAGCAGATAAACAAAGCACTTCTTGAATTTCTAGATCTCGTCGTAACCACCAGTTGTAAGGTCTCTCTAAATTTCTAGAAATTCCAATATAAATTGTACATTTTTCCTAAATATCCATAGAAAAATTGGGGTCAGGGGAATGACAAATACTATTCTGCTATGCTCTATCGATTTGTGAGACTGTCTTAGTTTTTACTTTTCCCTAACAATTAACTTTAGAGAAAAAAGATAAGAGAGACCTTCACTTCATCCGCCATCAGTTTGTTATTAGTATTCTGGATACCTCGCTTCACGGCGATCTTTGCAATCAGACTTTTCTCCCAGATCTTGAGAATTGCAGCTGCCAATCCTTGGTGATTTCTGTTTCTACCTGTAAAGTGCATATTCAAGTCTAAACCTCGGTACACCAAACAGTAAAAAATCATTTAGGATAAGAAAGCATCTTACCGAGAGCAAAATGGCAGGGGAGAGTTTTACCAATCTTTCTGAGATTTGTCATTTCGGCATTGGTCAAATTTGATCTCATCCCAGTAGGAAGAAGCCTGAAAGGTGTTTTATAACCAGGAATTGTAGGAGGTAGTAAGTCAGCGTCCACAGGTAGTACCCCAGTACCCCACCACTCCTGAAAACGTGTGCCTAAGCTGTCTAATAGACTGTTAAATTCAGCTTCCTCTTCTGTCATATTCTCCTTGCGAATAGGGTTCTTGACAATCGGATCTTTGATTTCCAAAGGTGGAATTTTGTTATCTTTGGCATTTGTTGCTTCATCGCCAGCAGAAGAAACATCTGGGACAAAAAGAGTTTCTTCAGATCTGGCCTTTTGATTAGAGATCACAGAAGGTCCTTGATAGTCAAGTCCACGATAAACCACCATTACACTTCCAGCCCTCCATATCACCATTCCACCAGTTCGACGCTGCCCATTAGAGCAAATCCAATCAGTTTTCTATTTAAACCTAAAATCTAGACATGCATCTCCTGCACAGTCTTGTTACTCCAAAAGAATTCTAGCAATTGTGCTCAGCTCATCCACTTTAGTTATTCCAGACCTCAAATTCACCTTACTCACAACTACTTATTGTTCCCAAGAGAGATCAAATGTCATTAACAAAGTTCCTACTTTTCTAAAAAAAGTTATGTAACCATTCTATTACAGAGCTAAATTGAGCTTAGGTTCTTCAGTCTCCATTATTGTCCCTATAAGAATCATGTCACTTCCGCAAAGTTTATCCCCTATAGATAATGAAAACCGTTCTCTCTTGGGATAATCTAGCTTCATATTTTGCACCTCAAATTCAGCTATCATACAAACCTAAATTCAGATAACAACCAAGAGATCTTGACCAGAAATCAATGAAGTATACAAGTGAACTGACCTCAACTATCTCATGGGCCGTCTTCATGTCACGAGCAAGCATTTCATGGAACTTGAGCCTCACAAGTTCTTCTTTCCTCCACGTATCATGAATCTTCTCCATCACTGCCTGCGTTAGCCCAGCTTTAGGTATATTGATCCTTACCCTTAGATACATTCCATCCCTCCTTAACCGCCGTAACTCAGAATCCTCAACCGTAAGCTCGGCCAGTGATGGAGCTCTAGCTCTCCTCTTCTTCATCACTGCCACTCCTCCATCTCCATCTACTCTCTCCGCCGCCTGTTCTTCCTCGTTCTTCTCCCATGGCAATAACACCTCATCCTCCTCCTCACTCTCTTCTCCCTCAGCAAGCATCATATCAGGTCTCACCCACTCTCTCTTCAACAAATCACCTAATCTTTCTTCTCCAGTCACAGGCTTCACATGTCCACCGTTAATTTCACCTCCTTCATCATCTTCCACATCCTCCTCATCGTCCGAGGCTAATCCTAAATTCCGTAACCGAAGAACGATCCTCTCTATCGCGTTTTGTCCTCTATCCTTCTCCAAGTACCGTAGCTTCGCTTCCGCTTCCTCCTCCGCCGACCGAATTTTAGCTCCGTTGTCAGTAACTTTCCTCCCGGCATGATCAGCGGTCCCAGCGGATGACGGAGGCCACTTGTCGATCCAAGGAGGAGACGGTTTATGATTCCGATTATCTAATCGACGGTTGTTATGACTCCTGTTGTTGCTACGCTCGCTCGTACGGAGCGACGAGAATGGGCGAACAATGTGACGCGAGGGTTTCGCAGCTAAGGAATAGAATAGCAATGCGTGGAGCGAAGGAGACGAACAATAGCGAGAGCTAGAGGTCAAAGGAAGAGAGCTTCTCAGTGGCATTTCCGTAAAATTAAGCGGAACCAAAGCCATTGACACGCTGAAAAAATTCAGTGAAGTGTCTTCTTCGCCATCGTTTGGATACCGAGCAGGCGGATAAGCTGGATTACTCGACCATTCGGATAAGATTTGTTTTCCGTTTAAATATTGGGCCTCTATAATGGGCTTTAAGCCCATTACTTAAGTTAAAAAAAATATTTACACAGATGAGAAATTATATAACCGGGATAAAATTTCTGCAGTCGTGAGTTAAACCGGTTTCGTTGTCCTGGGTCACCACCGGCCGTACGAAATCCACCGTGAATTAAGTGAGAGAAACTCCGATCGATTTCAGTTTCTGCCGCCAATTTTTATTCATTTTGTTTGCTATCTTCGCGTTTGTTCACGAGGAAGACAAACCTTTACCATGGGTCGACCTCCCAGTAATGGTGGTCCGGCTTTTCGATTTATCCTGCCTGAGGTTAATCTTTGATAATCTTATCGTTGTTATGTGATGTGTTTGGTGTTTGCTTAAGGGCTTTTGAGCTTGATGAGTTGAAAAATCTAATTTCTGGGTCGGTTTGGTTTCTTAGATTCTGGGTCTCTTGTTCATGATAGGGTTTAGATGCTGAATTTAGTTACTCAATTGATTTTTTCTCATGAGTTAGTATAAGCTGCTTTGTTGTTTGAGTGATTTGGTATTCGAAAGTATTTTTCTGAGGAATTGGGGAAATTGTTGTATGTTTTTGTGAGTTTTTTTAAGAGGTTTTATGTTGTTTGCTTTGGCTAATCTTCAATGTTATAAAGGTAACGGAGATGGAAGCAATTCTGCTGCAGCATAATACAGCAATGCCAGGTCGGCATATTCTTGAAGCTCTTGCTGATAAGTTTAGGTACTATACTTGTTGTAGTTCAAATTCATTGACCTTAAAGCATTCTTGTGTCTTTATCATCTAAAAGGTGGTTACATTTGTTTAACTTAACTGTCTCAGTGAATCACCTGAGCGGAAGGGGAAAATCGTCGTGCAGTTTAAGCAAGTACTGGTTTTTTCATCCTCGATTCTTAAGTTTTCCTATAGTCTGTTGGAATTGCTTGTTTACTTAATGGGAATGTCGTTCTAATGCATTGTAGATCTGGAACTGGTTCCAAAATAGGCGGTATGCTCTAAGAGCAAGGGGGAATAAAGCTCCTGGGAAGCTAAATGTATCTTCCATGCCGCGTGGTGTGGATGTAACAAATCAGATGAGAAATGTGCTTCAACCATTAGCCGTTCCTAAAACCACTCATATGACTGGGAATATACCTGCCATGGCACCTGCCTCTTCTGGTATTTTAGGTGCCTTATATATTCTACTTTTAATCAAATAGGTTGAGAAGCTTATTCATTTGAATAGGTTTCATAGTGTTTGTCAATTTTATTTCTTATCTTTAGTCTAGATCAGTATGGCGTATATTGCGTAGATGCCACTTGTGTAATTGTTTACTGCTTATTCTCATAGTTCCCGGTGTCATGAGGAGTGGTTCAGACAACCCTTACTTGGAATTTGAAGCCAAATCTGCCAGGGATGGTGCATGGTGATTCCCTTGCATTAGATTTTCAGTATTTTTGGCTGACTTATGATACTTTTCTGCAATCTCATTACATTCCACTGTTTTATCACTTTTTCTCTAATTTGTATCTCTCTTGTTTACTTACAGGTATGATGTGCAAGCTTTCCTAGCTCATAGAAACTTAGAGATTGGTGATCCGGTAATTCCTAACCAATTTCTATTTGACTTCTTTGTTCCCCTTCTTCGTTTTGCTTTTAACAAATCTTTCTGTTGGGTATTTCAGGAAGTGCAGGTTCGATTTGCAGGTTTTGAAGTTGAAGAAGATGAATGGATAAACGTCAAGAAACATGTAAGACAACGGTCACTCCCATGTGAAGCATCAGAATGTGTTGCAGTTCTTGCTGGAGATCTCGTTCTTTGTTTCCAGGTTTAGAACTTCGTTCTCTAAGCTTCAAGTGATAGGTGTCATGTAAGTTTATTCCTGACTGGACTTTTGTTATAACATCTTCAGGAAGGCAAAGATCAGGCTCTTTACTTTGATGCCATTGTTCTTGACGCACAAAGAAGGAGACACGATGCCAGAGGTTGTCGTTGTAGGTTCTTGGTGCGTTACAGCCACGACCAGTCCGAGGTTGGACAATCATCTCTTTCACTGTCTTTCTGTCTCTCAGACTATTTTATTTACCTGTCAGCTCCATTTGGTATCATGATCTGGACTCTGAAGCAAAACCCTCCTCACTCACCTATTGGATTTCTTTTCCGTTATCCCAGCAGGAAATCGTTCCTTTGAGGAAGATTTGCAGGCGGCCTGAGACAGATTACAGGCTACAGCAACTTCACGGTGGTGTAAATGATTTGGCTAATTCAAATCAGCACCAGAAACCCGCTCTTGATGTGGCTGCAAAAACCCTTCTTTCACAATCCGGAGCCTCAGTTCCCGTTGTTGCACCTGAGTTGAAAAAAAACCAAGCTTGAGCACCGCCTGTGTTCAGCCTAGCTCTCCAATAAACTGTTTCCACTGGTTCTCCCTAAGCCATCAGTTCTATCCCTTTTGTTACCGTTTTCTAGGCATTAACCTTGGGATCTTACACAATGACCTAGGCATCTAAAGCTGTATCATGCCATATTACTTGATCCTTCATGTATGATGTTATAATTACGGTTTAGTCCGGTTGATTTATCACCTGTTGATGGCCACCGGTTACTCTTTTGAACAAACATGCAAGAAACATGTGAATTTTTTCTTCAGACTATAGTTCAAGGTAGTAATCTTAAAAGTGTACCTTGAGTCATTTAGCTTTGCAACTTTAGTGGGAATAAGAGATTATTAATGTGATATGTATCTTACCGTGATGAACAGAGTAGAGAACATTAAGGTGAAAAAACTATTTTGCTTCTGTAGTTTTCTGTAAATGATTGATCAGACTAGAACCAGCATAACAACAGTTTAACAAACAATTACAACTGTTTTTATTGTTACTGAATAACAATGGGAATAGAAAGAAAGAAACAGATTGATACTTCTATCTTTGTAACAAGGGATTAATTCTCTCTGAACTTTTTATCCAGCGCCCTGCATATCTAACTATATACATCATACTCATAGAAGGTTGTTTGATGGGGAAACAAGTGACTACATCGGCAGGGGTAATCTCCGGCTAAAGGGTCCTGTCCCTGAACGCGACCCTATCGAGATGGTGAAGGAGACAAGGCTTGAACCGGGGACGAGTTAAGAATCTCCTTACCAAGGTCTTTGATCTTGTTGATAAGCAACATTTGCTCTGTCTGAAGCTGGTCCAAATACTCTTTTTGTTCATCCTCTAAACTCTCCAGCTCTCCTAAAGCTTCAGCAAGACCCTCAAGATCTCCATCGTCAATCAAATTCTGAAACTTTATCATCACCTGCTTCATCTGGTTGGACAGCAATAGAGCTTTGTTACACGGGGAGCGAGAATCCGCGCTGGCGCGTCTAGGAAGCTCCGTGACTTTCCTCGTGACTCTGACACGAATCTCGCCACGTGTCACTCCTTGGAGCGGTATCCACTTGTCGGCAGTCTCGTTAGGCTTTAACCCTTGGTACTCCACAACGCAGCTACCGATGCTTGAAGTCGGAAGCAGAGTGTTATGGTCTTTGACATATAGCTCCAAGGTACTCCCATTATCTGGAAACTCCATTGTCTGGTTCCATTTCGGTTCCAATGTTTTAAAAATCACCTTGAAAACAACAAAGAGAAAAAGAGAAACACATCCGTAAGTTTTGCTTCCAATGTCCCTATAGTTTCATTTTGAGTCCAAACCTTTGTCCTCTGTTTCTTCTGTCCATATTGAACCCTAACATAAGGATCGCTAGTTCCTCTAAGATCCGCAGCCACAAGATCCCGCGCTTCAACAAGAACCAATTCAATCAAGCCTTTACAAGAATCCGCCTGCGATTAAACCGGGGAAAAAAAGAGAAACTAAAAATCAATGAAGTGAAAAAAGAAACAGAGTGATGTTTGTTTTCCTAAAACACTTACTTCGCTGTAGTCGGGAGTAACAGCTTCGATCAAAAGCTCTAGTTCTCCAGAGTTAACCTCTTCAAGAGGAACCCATAAATGCATTTCACTGTTATTGATTCCTTGAAGGCTCAATGTAGCTGTACCAATGTTATCCGTGCCAAGCATCTCTTCTCTATAGCATTTCACTTTTAGATATTCTTCTCCAGCTAACTCCTCAAACTCGAATTTCTGGTTCCAGACACTGTCCGCTGCGTTCACGATCTTCGTCCTTTGTATAGTCTACACAACATATTAAAAAATGCTCACTTTAATTGAAAAGATTTAAAGATCTAGCAATGGCCATATTTAAGCAAAATCATTAAGAGATTACTTACTTTTCCGTACTGTAACTTGACAGAGGCATCGCATTTTCCGGTCTTAGAAACAAGGTTCTTTCCGGCTAAAACCGTCACTCTAATTTTCCGGCCGGTTTTCGAGAGGAAGCTAGACGACGAGCCTTCGAGAGAGTGTAAAGAACTCGAATTAGCACTGTTCAAGCTATGTGAACCGTCTGAGAAATGCCATTCTTTTAGCAGTAGCTTGACGGTCAACTGAATAACAAAAAACATATTAAGACGTAAGATTACAAAGGAGCGAGAAATTTGAAGAGTAATACATAAAGATCATATTATTTACCTCGCCGGAGCTAACTCCTTCAAACGGAACAACCATTTCGATTTCTTGACCACAGAACTCAGCACGTTTCGCAATCACACCGTTATCAGATCCAACAGCCCAAAAGATCGTCGAATCATCAGCTACGTATCTCATCTGTACATTCCAAGAGAGAAACATGAAGAACATGTAACGGCCAGTAACAGAAACTACTTAAACGGCATTTTGATTCATTAAATTACCTTAACTTCACAGCTAGCGAGACTGTCGTATCTGACACTCCCAGGATTATTCTCATAGAGATTAAACTTAAGCGTCCCTGTATTATCGTGTAATATCATATTAAATGTCGATTGGTAAGCTGGATTTGATCCTGATCTCATCTCAGTACGTCGAGATAGCTGTTCGAGTTCGACCTCGACAAATGTCTGAACAGGTTTGCTCCTACTGCTGCTGCTGTTTCCGCTGCTATCTTCTCTAATATCATGGCTGCTCGAGGGGCTTCCGCGAAGAACGCTGCGGTGAAGATTGCTACCGGAGACAACGGTTACGTAGATGATTCCCCCGACGGCTGTTTTGTGAAGATCGGTCGCGGGTAACGACAAACATCCCCGACGTGGCTCCACCATCTTCTTGTTCAACGTTTCCGTTAGGATTTTGACCTGAAATGGAGAAGATTACGGTTTTGTCCTTTAAAACTGACAGTATCACTTGCACAAAAAAAAAAAACTGACAGTGTCTTTTGGCGGTAAAAAAAACTGTATTGGAGAAATGAAAATTAAAACGAACCAGCCAAGAGGAGACACCGGGAAGCTCGGTCGCCGGAAGAGATTGGCCACCACCACCACCGAAAGCGACTCCGATTCTAACTTCAGGGTTCGATACAAAGGAATAGAGCAATGCTTTTCCTTCAAGAGTCGGTCTGATCAGGATCTGCAAGAAGATACAGTAAATAAACCAAGAAAAATCCTATGTAGAGAGAAATTTGCTTTTTAAGGATAAACAGAAGTTCTACTTACATCACCCTTGATGCAAAGACTGTTGACAACAATTCGTGCTGTTCGATTAAATGGTTTGGACAACTTGGCTTGCAACAAGATACTTAGATCTGATGTATCCCAAGTGAAATCTAATCTCATGATTTTCTAAACCACCAGAGAAGAAACAAAATGTAGAATCAGAATCCAACATTTTTTCGAATATTTGCAGTTTTAAAAATCGAAGTAACTAAACCTGTTCCCCTGATATTGACCAACAAGTTCCATGGAGTCCCAGTAAAGGAGGGCATGAGCCAAGAGAAAACTCCAACAAGTGTATATTTTCCTATCAAAAACATAGCATCGTTGAGTCATATGTCTTCTCAAAGGATGTTTTAGGGAAAAGGGAGAGATTGCTTACTATTAGTCTTGATCTTCGTTGTCTCAATCGTTTCTGCGATTTAGATAAAATGATCAAACGTTAATGTTTTATTGTCTTAAAAGACCAAAGGACTCATGAAGCTCGATTTTACCGGCACAAACACATTTTAGGTAGAAAGAGCATGACTAAGAATGAATTTCACTCACCTCTACCATAGAAGCAAACCTGAGAGAGAATTTCTTGTTCAAGTAGTTTAACCAAATTTCAGACAGTAACTTGTTTAGCCATTGGCAATGTTCCAATGGAGTTATCGTCTGCAGATAAAAACAACAACACGGTATTCTTATAACATCGAGCGATATGAAGAGAATTTTCAGGTAAGAGAAAAAACTAGGGTAACAGAAATTCTCACCAAAGCATTGAACACGTTTTGCTTCCACTTCTTGGTTAGGTCTTCTGCAAGTCTTGCTCTTTGGTAACTTCCATACTGCAGAGAAAGAATACGAACACAGTTAGAAACACAGCAAGACTTTAACTAACATATCCTAACTTTATGTTCAGATTTGTGCATATGAACACGCTCTTGACAATTTTACCTAGTTACATAAGAAAACACCCTAAACCTTTTTATAGTATAACACAAACACATGAATGAAACTCTATCTAATATCTGAATTACCTTTTATATCAATTACCTCTTCTATGAAAAGCAATTTACCATAACTATCTATACCTCATGAGTGGAACGATCAAACTATTTGTTTATATGGCAAATTTGTAAAGGTTAGGTATATACATGAAAAGCATAAAGTTTCCAACTTTATCAGAGGATTCTACAGAATCAGATCAAACGGCTGATCCCCGAACCAGAGAAATTAATTGGTGGTTTAGCAAGAACCAATCAAAGAGAGAAATTAACCTGAAGAGAAGCCCAAACGGCGACGAGGAGAGGAACCCAATTGGAGAAAGCGAAGACCCATCTCTCAATTGCCCAGAAAGCTAAAACTAAAGG
Organism: Cardamine occulta; assembly: GCA_028015245.1. Classification (NCBI taxonomy): domain Eukaryota; kingdom Viridiplantae; phylum Streptophyta; class Magnoliopsida; order Brassicales; family Brassicaceae; genus Cardamine; species Cardamine occulta. The sequence goes on from CM051373.1 coordinate 7,246,057, forward strand.
AACCAGCAACAACAGCGAATGTCTCTCAGCAACTAGATGGTTGAAAAATTCTCTTGCAGCTTCCGTGTTTATAAGACCTTTACTCTTTATTCTCCGACCCATCTCTTCTATTCGTCTTCAAGCTTCTAACTTCACGAATTCATGCTTCAGTCAAGGGAATTTCTCGAGCAGATTTTTTTCCCGGGAATCTCAAGTGACAAAAGTAAGAAATATTCCTTGCCGGTGCTTATTCTATTTTTTCTCCCACCACTTGATTTTTTCAACAAACTTCACAGATCCACAGTGGGTCGAGATATTTTAATTTTGCTCGTGTAATTAGACGAAGAACAAAATTTCTGGGAAAAAATGAAAAAGTCTCCGGGTGAAGTTTGGAATAAAAAGGGTATTTTCAGACAAGAATTTAAATCTCCTAGTTACTTGTCGGAAACTCACAGCTTCTTACAGAGAGAGGTAACGGATCTTTAGACAGAATGAACAGTGTGAGCAAAGAATACTTCCCCCAGAAATTATGCCTTTTTTTTTTATTAATGTAGAAACAGAACAAAACTAAAGGATGAATTCAAAAGTCTTCTTATTATTTTTTAGAAATACAATACAAAGGGGTAATCCAATGATCTTTACTCTGCCAAGTTATAAGATCTTTTTAGTCATTTGAAAGTGAAATAAAATAAGAAAAAGGGAAATCATAGTTTGATGTAAAATTATCACAATAATATTTACTGTCTTTGGTCAAACCTCAACTTGATGTTTATGTTTAAAGAAAGGGAAAAAATACTCCACTATATAATTAATAAAATTGAAAAAATTTACTTGGTCCAGCCATGTCACATATTTTATCTAGAGATCGTGACCGTTTGCAAATTACAGGGAAATTACTGACCGTCCGATGTCCCTCCCGCCTGTTACTGACATTTCGCTGGTTAGAGTCAGAAATTTTCAGCGTTGACTTCTCCGATTACTTAAAGAATGCGTGATGATTAAATCTTAGCGGCACATTTTGTTTTAGGGAGTTTTATCCATACTTGTCTTTTTTATTGTCGTATTTCTTTTATTGTCTTAAAACTTCATTTAGATTCTGTTATTTATCTCTCTCATTCCATAGGATACAAATTTTCCAAATTACCTTATAGAATTTTTTATTTTGGGTAAAAAATTACCTTATAGAATTATTCAAGGATATGCACTAATTAAATATTCATAGCTTTTCAGATTTATGTTGCTCGAATGTACTCTTGTCTAAGATGGTATAATTTATTTCTCATATCCAAACCCCTTCAAAATGGTACATGTCAAAAAAAAACCGGGCCCCCACCGAAAAAAGTACCCAATACTTTATGCTATAATCACATATTTGTATCCAAATGTCTAAAATTAATAAAATTTGAGATCTCCAAAACATATAAATTGAAATCTAAATCAAAATCAAATTGTAAAATCCAGATATACTTCATATCCAAGGAACGTAAATGAAAAACCTTGGTTCAAAGGATTAGGTTTGATTGGAAACAATAGGTTCTTTTTGATACGTGTTTAACATTCGGTCCAATACATGTAAATGTTGATCCGACTCAAAATCTATACCTTTTGTTTTTATACGAATCGGATAACATGTTCAAGATGAGTAAAGAGTCATTTTGCACACCGCCCTGTATTTAGTGATATGTTCGTTTTATTTAATGCTATTGAAAGTGAGGTCCTTCCGTCAAAATCAGTGAGCTTCAGCTTCACATAGATATTTGTTTTTCTGCTTTTTCTTATATTTAGAACTACCACGTTGTATGCACTTATTAAATGTCGATTCTAAAACTTTTTTATCTGTCCTATGGCCAACACCAATCGTACGATATCATGGCCTTGTTTAAAAAAAACGCTAAGAAAACAAAATGTGAATTAGGAGTTATTGAGGTTGGAAAGACGCACAGCGTTGATTGAGTGATATATATACACACAACTCGTGCCTTAAAAAAGTGGCACACACAGTTCTTTGAGATCACAAAAAAAAGGTACAAAACTATAAATATATGTGTTTTCTGTTTTACAAAACTATATGTTTCGAAAGTAAGGGATTGGTAAAATTCTCAAATTTATTAAAACGACTGACAATGATGCTAGAGAAGTTTGCTTACAGAGATGCAGCGTCCGGAGCAGTTCCTACAAAATGGGATTCAACGGGAACAAATGGCATTATAAGAACCGAGCCATCAATTGATCCACAATTGCTTTCACCACTGGTACCGGCTGCAACACAAGACCGCCCATGAGATTTAGGGGCCCAAAAAAGAAAAAAAAAGAAAAAAAAATGGAAATATAGGGGCAGTTTTCAGAACTTATAAAAATTAGGGCATATTTATTTCTCTGATAATATTTGGTCTTATAAAATTGGAGGCATTAGGTCCATGTTCAATTCTGCTTGGGCCGGTCCCTGTACACATTAAAAACCAGGAGGAAACATTTATTTCATTATTTCTTAAGCTACAGACTAGAACGCAAAATCTTCAAACCCTCGGACTCAAGTCTTCTTACAGACACTAACACACCTAGGAGATTTTTGAGATAGAAACTTACAAGTCATCTCTGATCTGTTTTTGGCACAAACACATGAATGCGTAGTCATTCCTGCAACATGATACAGATAAACTGAACGAGGAGAACAAACTAATCCAAATGTTAAAACTCGTTAGGGAGTAACGAGACTCCTTTGAGAGTTGTGATCCTGTTAAAAACATACACTGATCTATTGAGCCAATTCGGTTGCAAAACATGGTTACAAGTGTTTGGTCAAATGAAATACCTTCTATTAAGATCAAATAGACACCACTTCTGTCTCCTCCATGTGATTCACCAAAATTTAGTAATACGAAAGTGAGTAACATATGCTTCTATCTCTGCAAATACAAAAGCCTCTTTCTAATAGAATCTGATAACTCCAACCGCAAAACAAGGATTATGTGATAATGCTACCTACAGTTTCATTGGGCCAGAGCTCGATTGCGATAAGAATTGCACGATTCAAATGTTGATTCGATTGTTTTCTTGTCCTCAATCGGCAAAAACTATGTAATTTTTCACGATTATAGTTATATCAATAACGGAGCTAAAGCATCAAAATCGTAAATCATGTGATATTCCATTATTTTCTCCAGTGATTATCAAAAGGAATCCTCAATTATCATTTACCTGTAAAGTTTAAACCTGGATTTTAGCAATCTAGTGGCGTAAACTTCTTAACCGTATTAGCCTAACAAAACACCAGATAACTAACTAATTACATACCAAAAAAATACTGCTTACGTGTTGCAAAGTGCTCACTTGGAACACTCGCCAGAATACACGTGGCACACTGAGAGAGACAAAAGTAAAGAACGAAGCTTATAAAAGCCACTCCACTTCCACATCTATTCTCAAATTCCGAAATGAGGATGAATATTGTCATTTTGTTTTGATTACTTTCAATAAAACTTTCGTTATGTATGATTCGTTATTTATTTAATCAAAAACATTATAGTATTTCTTTTAATCATTATTAAATGAGCTCAACGTTCAACGACCACCATCACCTTCACTATCCAAAGAGAGAACCCAATGAAAACAACTCAGGAATCTTACATCCTCCGTCACCGTCACTGTCACCGTCACCATCGCCGCCGACGTTAAAAGTTAACAAAGACTCTCACGTTATTAAAAAACTGCCGTCTCCGTCTTCTTCCTCCTCCGCGGCGAAGCCTCGCCATCCAGTGATCATCTACACACACACTCCCAAAGTAATACACACTAATCCTACAGATTTCATGGCTCTTGTTCAAAAACTCACCGGAATGTCCCGCTCCGACGATGATTCCGCAGGCGCCAACACAACGACGGATTGCGGGGGAAAATCAATTAACCGGAGCGTCTCTGATCTCACCGTCGACAGAAAAATTAATCGGAATCGCTGCGGCGGTGGTGGCGGCGGCATTAATAATTACCAGAGAAGCTACTCCGGGACCGGAGCTGGAAATGGAAAGGGGATTTTCTTCAATAATGGAATGATTATCGAAGATAGTGAATCGTCTTCGGTGATAACAACTGATGAGAACATCGGCGAACATGGACAGGTTCATTCTTCTCTTCCGTATTCGACGGTGGCTATTACTCCGCCGCCTCCACCGTCGATGTACGATGCGGCGGGGATTAATTACGGCGCTTACTTACCGACATTCCCATTTTTCCCGCCGGCAAATCCCGCCGATAATTTTCTCTGCGGTAATCAACCGTTTGCGAATATAGATGATCAGCTTTTCTTCGCGCCTAATATGAGAAGTTCTTTCTCTTCTTCTTCATCTTCTGGGTTTGACGGATTGACGGATTTTCGCGATTTTTAACAGTCCGGCGTATAATTATATTCTTATTTGGAAAATAAAATTTATTTTTCTCTTATTAGAAGTTTTGAAAGGGACTAATAAATTTTGACAGTAGTAGATTAGTTATGATTTTTTCCATTCTTGTGAATCCGGTTTATTTTTGTACTCCGAGACAAACATTGCGATCATTTTCTCAGTACATGTTTTTTTTTTCTTTTTTTTTTCTTTTAGGCATCAACTTATTAGAAACTAGACACATGTTTTATTCATACTAGAAATACGATCATATTAACTTTTAGATGTACATTAGTTTGTTTTTTCTCAGATATATATGGAGTATTTGAATTAAACAAAAACCAAATAAATAAAAACTGTAACAAAAACGCTATCGTGAAATCCTTAAATTTATCGATTCATTTTCAAAGTTAATCTTCTATAAATACTGTAGCCTATAGTCTTGAATTTAAAAGAATATCTGCTCTCAGATACTAAAATTAGTTTTGTGCCACACGCCCACACAGTGTATCCTAGTGATCCTCCACATTTTATGGATCATTCTTACACTTTCTAAATAATTTTAGAAAGTAATCTTTGATACTATTGTAGTCATCCTTGACAATTTATGGATCATTCTTACATTTTCTAATAATTAAACAACTAACCTCTTCTGCACAACTCAAAATTGCGGTAAAGAGTTTTGAGCCGTTACAAACATATGTCATGATGGAAACTTCAAATTTGTTAAACAATTTCATTGAATTCAAGATTTGCTCACGAGGTTAACTCAATTACACAAAAAGCAAGATTTTTTTTGCATACATAGTATACATACATACAAATGTAAAAGTATAGAAATTAAGTATATACATCCAGTTCCGCCTGTGCAACTATAAATGATTCTTCATTTCTTCTTCTTCTTCTTCTTCTTCTCCATCTTCTCATGTTGGAGGACCACCGGAGCCGCAGGTATACTAAACCACCACTCTCTTAACCGCCTCATCAACCTCTCGGTGCTCGCTCTCCGTGGTGGAGAGTATCTTGTGAAAAGCTCTACAAACACCACCAGAAGCAAGTAACGTCCTGGAACAAAGGCCATCATCACCGCTGCAACCACCATCGCAACCGCAAAATTTTCACTCGCCTGAAATAGTGGTTTCAAATCACAGTTATGCAAAGCGGTAGAAGCATTTGTGCAAACAATAAGAAGATACTATAAGAGGGCAGACCTGAGGGAAAAGCGAGAATAATAAAGCTCGGAACTTGAGAAGAACGATGTTTCCGTCTTGAATGATCTGTTCGAGCTCCGAGATCCCGTTCTGGACCGCCAAAAGCTGTTCCACTGTGTTCATTGGAGGAGGAGCAGTTACTTTCAGCTCGATCATGAGCTTTTCTCTTCTGAAACATCTTGTGAGAACCATGAAGATTGCAGAGAACAGAGATGCAATAGCAAAGACATAAACAACCAATCCCCTCCAAATTATGACAGTGGAGAAGAGACAGAAAAAAATAGACTTCATAGGATCATCCCAATACACGACAGACACAATCCAGTTCCCGGTTTCTATTATTGGAAGCATCAGTTCCTGCCAAAAAAATAGAAGCAATTCAATGTTCTATACGATGTTATAAATCTAACAATTTATTCTTTTTTTCTTTTACCTTCATCACGGCTAAGTTGGTGTCAATGCCTTCCATTTTGACTCCATTAATCGTCTCTTGCGCTAGCACTACCTTCTCGTAGTTCTTTCGTGATTCCTTCACTGCTCTCTCTAATGGATTCACATCTCCAACTACTACTTCACCTACAACAAGACTACTCGTCTCACTCGTTCTGCTCCTAGGACTCGATCCTCCAAACACACAACCCAGCTGCAAAACCAAATCTGAAGCTGAGGAGTGTAATGTCCCTGGTAAATAAATTACATTATACATTAACTTCCTCGGAGATTTCATCTTGTATAATCATATAATGCACACGCTTTCAATCATCACACTCTTGGTCAAGATCAAGAAAAATACCATTAGGTATAAATTATTTCGATAAGAAGTAGTGTAACCTGTATCTTTGGATTTATTTGATCGATGGAGCTCTCTTGAAGCAGACATCTCTGCAAGCGTCTCAAGAATTAGATCTCCACCGGGAAGATGATCACATAGATTGAACGGGAGAATATTTTCGTAACGCATTGCGTTTGTCAAACTGAGTTCTTGGATAGCTTGCACACGTATAACGCCAAGGACAGCCTTTGAAAGTGCTTCGTCTCTCGCCAAGCCGGTAATCTTGTACTTGTTTATGTATCTGTGAACATATAATACTTCTCGTATAATAGTGAGCCAGTAATCACGGCGCGTGTGGCCTTTAATCTCAGGGAATTCCATTACCACTGGTTCTGATCTACAACAGATAGCCATTAAAAGCTGTTAACTGATCATTAACAAAAAAAAAAGAGCATGTTTTCAGTTCGTGAAAGAGCTTACGATCAATTTCATGCAAAAAGACACGGACTTACAGAGATATAGACTTGTAAGAAACAGCCTTGTCGAAAAGCCGAGTGCCCCAAGGACCAGTTAACTCAGGTTTAACTATTTGCTTTAGATCTTCAGATAGGTCATGTCGCTTAGGTTTGTCATAAGATACAACCTTTAAGGCCTCAAAATATAGTGAATGGTCCGTCAGGATTAAGCGACCTGAATAGTATTGTCACAACAGTGAGTATATGTATACATGCTATAACCGTGACTATTGAGAAATTACAAACATTACCTGGCCATGTTGATATTCCAACATGTTCAAGAACTGGTTGGGTAGTAACTGTCCCATCTATTTCCAGAATCTTTTCTCTTTTTGATCGAACACCAGAAAGCAGAGATGATTCGGACTGAGTCCTCATCTTCTTAATGGCTCTATAAACAAAATAGAGATTAAAAATGTCTGCAATGTGACTCGAGACAAAGGAGTTCAGCTGCTAAGAAGAGCAAGTTTACCTCTCAAGTCCATATAAATACTTGTCATAAACAGAGAACTGAAGCCGACCACCCGTTGATGAAGTAAGCATTTCAAACAGATTTTCACATATGATTACATCAGCTATTATAGGAACTGCTGGTGCGATCCGCGAGAAGGCTTCTAAACTCACTGTTGAATCTTCATCTACCTGTTTCAAAAGGAAAAGATGATCAAATAGTCTTATAAGGATTGCAGAAGAAATGAGAAAAAGGAGCCTTACGCTGAGTAAAGCCTGGCTAGCAACAGCTGGGACTTCCCAGACAACCATCATGTCAAAAGTTAAGCGCCGAAACTTTTTATCGGCTAGATGACCAGTTACTCCCACAGACAGCGAAAGTGCCCTGAAACAACAGTACTCTAGAAAGTTCCTTGCAAATAGAGAGGGCTGCTTCAGAGATTCAAATGCCTCTTGTTTGAAACTATCGCGCAGCTCGTTTGCAGAAACATCGAGTATTCTGTATCAATAGCATTTAGTCAAAGCCAACCATAATAACCTCATTCTGCATCAAATGCTTGCAATGATAGTATTTCTGTAATCAAAACCCAAAGTTTCTGTATATGCCTTTTTAGTTAGAACTATCCCTTGCAAAACCTATAACTAAACTCATTCTTCAACAAACTAATCCAGTATCATATCGTCAAAGCGCCATCAAAACACACAAAAAAAACTAGCTTAGTTTGATCAAAGCCTACACTATTCAAACAAGACATACCTTGATGAGCCCTGTAAAAATTCACACTGCAGAATGCTTTACTTATGGGTGAAAAATACAGAGGAAGAATATACTTACTTTGAGCACCTGCGGACAACCACATTGGCGATGGGAGAAAGCTCAGGTATCCAATTAGAGCCAGCAGACGGGGATCTTCCCATTTCCTCGATTTCTTGATCGAAAGAACTTTGTTTCCCGAGCAACCATTTAAAAGTAGTATCTTTAACCAAACCTTCCAGCATATTCATGGTTTTGCTCGACATATCGAAAATTCCTTAACCCTGTCGTCACCTGGTTTGTCTAATACGATCAACAGAATCAGTCAAGAAATTAGACTGATCCCTTTTATATGAAATTACAAGAATTGAGTTCAATGAAAAATTATTTGCAATTCAGCTCAAGGTAGTTCGTAGGTAGGTTTGATACAGATCATAAAACAATTCCTGATTAAAAATATACTAACACAGAAACTAACCAATCGCCACAAATGTAGAGAAAACGAAAAAGCATCGTAGAAGCTGACTAAGTCGAAAACATTGCAAATAAATCTCACCTGAGTGATGTTTTCACGAAGAGCATTTGATCAGATGATCTCAACGAACCAACCTTAGATTACAGTTTTTGAAAACTAGAGTTTCTTTTGCCCGCAATCCATACGCTTCATTCTCAATTCTCGAATGATCGATCAATTAAGGGATTTTAGACTTTTGATTTCCCCTCTCGATTCTCAGATTCTGCCTTGATTATGGGTTTATCGAAAAGGAAAACACGCAGGAGAAGCAAAGCTTGAAGACGGAGGAGGAGATAGCGACGGATGACGGTGAAAAGACTTGGAATAGTTCTCGGCCAGGTGGTTTCGTTAAGACACGGTTACTAATACGTGTTTTAAACCACGTCAGCAGAATTAGACGGTTCAGATTTGATCCAATACTCATCTTTAAAATAATCATGTCCCTTACATGTGTCTCTTAGCAAATACTGTACTTCTGATTTCACATTTTTCTTCAGAGATAACAATAATGACGCCGGAGCTTTCACCGGATTTGATAGAGGAGATACCGTGTCGAGTTCCGGCGTCAGAACTGAAACAGTTTCGAGCAACTTGCAAAGGATGGAACCGTTTAATCAAAGATGATAAGAGATTCCAAAGGAAGCATTTTGATAAAGCCGCAAAGGAATTTCTACATCTGATATTTAGGTATGACTCCAGGGGTTGTTCATTGAGGCTCAATCTCTATTGGATGATTAGCCTATTCGATCCGCATTATAACTGTGAATTCGATATACATACAATCTTCCACTGTGATGGCTTATTGTTATGCACCTCTGAAGACAGATCTACAATCGTGGTTTGGAATCCATGTACTCGTGAAACCAAGTGGATCCGAACCAAGAATCTTTTCGGGAGATGCCACGATTTTTATCTTAGATACTGCAAAGACAACGAATCCAGTAGTAAGAGCTACAAATTCTTGAGTAGACATGGTTTAGGGCATCAAGATCCATTAATCTACGATTTTGACTCTGATTCATGGAGAATTGTTGATGATGCCACTCAAGGCTGGTCCACAGCGTACAATGATTATGGCGTGCGTTGAAGGGAAGTACTTACTGGATTGTTTCACCTGTATATGATAAGAACCTCGCCAAATGTTTACTCAGGTATGATTTTTCAACTGAGAAATCTCAACCTGTGCCTCTTCCTTATCAACGTTCTTGGTATGGAGTTTTGTGTCTATCTGTTGTTAGAGATGAGAAGCTTTCCGTGTTAGTACAGTTCGATGACAACGTATCCAAGACTGAGATATGGGTGACAAATAAGATTGATGAGACTACTAAAGTGGTGTCCTGGAGCAAGGTCAGCATTGGATTTGAGCCCTGATCTTCAACTGTCGAATGAAGGAAATTTCTTGCTAGACGAGGAGAAGAAAGAGGTAATGTGTTGTGAGAAATATATAGATGAGATTGACGAGACCATGAGCAAAGACATGCTCTACATTGTTGGGGAGGATAACAAAGTCAGACCAGTGGAACTTGGAGTAGATGTAGATGATGGATGTTTGCCAGCTATTCTTAATTATTTTCCTAGTTTGGTTCGAATCAAGCCAGCTCGAGGCAAAAGGAAAAGAGGTGACTAAATGGAAATTAGCTCTACATGCCATCTCTTCAGCCTTGCAAGCACAAGTTTTGACCCTTCAAGTGTCTCTCTGGATGACAATGGAATACTCCTTGACATTAGGGAGCTTTGTCGTCTCTTCGACTCTATCTCTTTCTTTTGTGTTACCTAAATCTGCTTTAAGGTTGTTGTCTGACTCTCCTTACCAAGGAGTCTAACTCTGTTGTGCTCTGTTTTATTTAATGACAGTTTCGACCCAAATAAAAAAAAATCTGGGCTAATTGGTAGGAGACTTTGAAGGCTTTAGAAAAATTTAAAGTTTTCAAAGTTAATTTTCAACCACTCAGATTTTAAAACTTTTATTTTGTTTTTAAATCTTAAAAGTCTAACTGCTATTTTTAAAAGTTACTAGATCTTTTTTACTTTAATTTTTTAAAGTCTCAAAAATAAAATTTTTGAGGCTGTAGAAAACTTTTACGTAACAATTATTGAAATAATGTTTTTGTTTTGTTAATCAATTCAATAATATAAAATTAATAATAAATTACAGCCAAATAATTAAAAAACAAAAAAATCATACATGTAACAATAAAATTATTCAATATAATTTATTATTTACTATTCAAAATAATTTATTATTTATTATTCATAATAATTTATTATTTACTATTCAAAATAAATTACAAAATTATGACTAATTAGCACATAATTGTCAATAAATTAATATTATTAGCACATAATAATCTATCAAGAATCATTCAAAAACAATGGAAAAATTTTCAAAAGAAAAAAATAATTACTATTTTTAGAGATTATTAAAAACTTTATAAATACATGAACCTATGGAAAGTTATTTTTTATCAGATAGTTAGAGTTTTTCAAACTTGCATTTCCAACAGATACTTTTATGTAGATAGTTATAATTTTAATATGTATAATATTTTTATCTTCATAATTCGGAAGCTCCCAAAGCAGGGCTAGATTAAATTTTTGGTTACTAATAATTATTTATGAGTTTTCTATTTTGTTCCCAAAATTTTTACTATTAATAAAATTTATTTATCATTTTATGTCATTATTTTTATTTAAATATGGTATAAAATTTATTTATTTGAAAATTTTTACAGTTTTGTTATAAATCAAACTTTTAAAAATATTTTAAGTCATAGTTTCTACAGTTTTTGTTACCATTCAAACTTATTATACAGCAACAGCTCTTACAGTCAAAATTTCTACAGCCAAAAGCATACAACGAAAGTTTAAAGTAACAGTCCTAACCAATGTGCCCTGTAGTCCTTTTTTTGTTATTTTTTTTGGTGTATTTTTCTTCTTAGTTTACTTTGTCTTGGTCATGTTCTTTCAATTTCGGTCTTTTCTAAGTCAAATGACAAAAGTCATTCATAAAACATGTACAAAGCTTTCTCCTTGTCTCTGCTCTGAGTTTTCTTTTTCACCCAATTCATTCCCTTACAAGCCGTGTAGCTAGAAATCATCACCATTCACCCTTTTATGTTATAGTAAGTCAGCGCCACAAGAATTTGTATTAGACTCTAGGCTTTCTCGGCGGTCTACAAAAAGCCTGCTTGTGTGATCTCTATATACTTAAATCCAATTTTTTTTTCACCACTTAAATTCAATTTTAAATATGTCAAACATCTTTCTTTTGTTTCTTACATGTATTTTTCTAATGTTTTCCAATACATTTGTGTCTAACCGTCAGCTTGCTTTATCGACTTGTAGTAAAGATCTCCCTGTAAACAGTTTTTTAGTATCAACAGAATCATTAATTAAACCAAAATTATGTTTTAGTTTAGTTTTTTTTTTCTTTTTTTTTTAATTATAATATAGGTTTAGGTTTTAGTTGTTGCAAATGTGATGGACTTATCCATCGGCGAACTAAACCATTCTGATTTTAGGACGGTTTACAATCTATTGCGGTCTTACTTTATTTCTTTGTAAAAGTAAACCGTAATTGGTCCGCATCAAAATTTTTTTTTTATTTTTTTCTGTCTGTCCTACTACGCACTATAATTTATGAATGGTACATAAAAGCGGTATACTCTGTAAATAGCTTTGTCCATCTTATCTGTCCGCCGCATCCATTCTAAGCTCTAAATTGAGAAGGACATTTATCTTCACAGATGACGATAATGACGACGGAGGTTTCACCAGATTTGGTAGAGGAGATACTTTGTCGAGTTCCCGCGACATATCTGAAACAATTGCGATCTACTTGTAAACGTTGGAACCGTTTAATCAAAGAAGATAGGAGATTCCAAAGGAAGCATTTTGATAAAGCCGCGAAGCAATTTCGACCTCTCCTATTGAGGAATGACAACAGGGTTTGTTCATTCAGCGTCAATCTCCATGGAGAGGTAAAAATTGAGAAGCTTAGCCTAGTGGATCCGCATTCTATGTGTCAATTCGATCTTGATAGTGTCTTCCACTGTGACGGCTTATTGTTATGCACCTCTGAAAACCGATCTACAGTCGTGGTTTGGAACCCATGTACTGGTGAAACCAAGTGTTACCAAACCAGTAATATTTTCGGGATAAGCCGCGGTTTGTATCTCGGATACTACAAAGACAACGAATCCGGTAATAAGAGGTACAAGTTGTTGTGCAAAGATGTTTTAGAGACGCAACTTCCATTAATCTACGATATTGACTCTGATTCATGGAGGACTATTGATGATTTCACTCAAGGCTGGTCCACATCATTCAATGACGGGGGCGTAACTTGAAGGGGAATATTTACTGGATTGTTTCACATGAAATGAAAAAGCACCTGGGCATATCTTTACTCAAGTTTGATTTTTCAACTGAGAAATCTCAACCTGTGCCTCTTCCTTATCAATGTACTTGGTATGAAACTCTGTGTCTACCTGTTGTTAGAGACGAGAAGCTTTCAGTGTTAGTACAGCTTGAGTCCACATCGAAGACTGAGATATGGGTGACAAATAAGATTGATGACACCACCAAAGCTGTGTCCTGGACCAAGCTCTTAGCATTGGATTTGAGCCCTGATCTTCAACTTTCGTATGAAGGAAGTTTCTTTCTAGACGAGGAGAAGAAAGTTGTCATGTGTTGTGATAGATGGATGGATGACATTGACGATGATAACATGACCAAAGACATGGTCTACATTGTTGGGGAGGACAATAAGGTCACATCAGTGGAACTTGGACTAGATACATATGATGGATGTTGGCCAGCTCTTCTTTATTATGTTCCAAGTTTGGTTCAAATCATGGGAGATGGAGGCAAAAGCAAAAGAGGTGACTAAATTAGCTCTACATGTAATCTCTTTTAGTGTTGTTTCTTTTGTGTTTCTTCTAGTTTACTTTATCTTGGTCATGTTCTTTCAATTTCAGTTTTTTTAAAGTCAATGACAAAAGTGATTCATAAAACATGCACAGTACAAAGCTTTCTCCTTGTCTCTGCCCTGAGTTTTCTTCCAACTCTTTCCCTTACAAATTGTACTCCGAAGCCATGCATGATATGTTGCAAATATGCTACTTGTTGGTGTTTTATCAACATTACAAAGACACCACTTAGAGTTGCAAATATTGGGCAAAAAGACAAACCCAAAACTATGTGAAACGAAAGTTTTCTTATCTTATCTTATATCTTCACCTCTATATCTCTGCTGCCACATCCCCTCTATAATCTCCATTTTCATTATGTGGAAGCGTATGAATGCTCTATAGTAAAGCCATTCAAGTATGTCAAAAACAGCTAATCAAATAACTGTGAATCGGATAGCATAGAATAAGAAAATATTCATGACAACAAACAAAAAAATAAGAAGACAATAATTTAATCCAAAACTATCCATACATATAAAAAAGTGTCCTTTGTTTTAAAACGACCATATTTAATAGCTCACCTCTCGCCGCCGATCTACATCGAAAAACCCTATGGATGTTACAGATGATTGGGGACGCAAAACCTGCGTCTCCTTTCCCGGCGAATACATTGGTCCTTTCTTCTCGAACCCATCAGATTCTCAGCTTCTCTTCTCTTCTCCCTCACTCTCTCCTCCGATTCTTTCTCCTATCCCTCACCTAACTCCCGCGCGTTTTCTCTCCGTCTCCGGCGTCCCTCCGTCTGTTTCTTCCGCAATCGAGGCCTCTTTCGATATTCCTAATCCGCAGGATGATGTCGTTAGGGTTCTCTCCTACAATCGCCTCCAGTTTCTACCTTGCCCTGATAAAAATTCAGTCTTGGTGTTTTTCCCCACAGGGACTAACCTCGATCAAATTGGGTTCTTGCTGCTTTCTACCGGAGATTCTGGTGGTTTAAGGGTCATGGGTTCGGACGAAGGTGACGTCTTTGTGGCAACAGAGAGATTATTTTCTCGAATTTTGAAGATATTGGTGCAACCGGTTAGTGATTTGGGAGCTTATAAGTGTTCTTCTTCGATCGAATTGGGATACGTTATGGTTTATTCATTGTATTCGATTCATTGGTACTGTCTCAAGTATGATGAATCTCAAGGCAGACCGGTTTTGAGATACCTTGGACTTAAGCTGTTTAAGAGATGTTCGATTACGAGTGCTTCTTGGAGCACGAATCTTCCTGGAGAGTGTTTAGTCTTGCTAGAGAACGGTGAGGTCTTTGTGTTTGATTTGAATGAGAGACATTGTAGATTTAGAGGTTCTAAACTGAAAGTTTCGTGGGAGGATGAAAAGAAATCGGTGAAATCGATTTGGTTAGGATGTGAATTTGGTTGGAGACTTGAGAGTTTTATCGTTGCTCGGTCTGATGCTGTTTTTGTTATCAACGGAAGCTCTGAGAATTGCAGTGTGAGATGTTTAATTGAAGTTGAGAGTCTGAATATGGCTGGAACAGAGAAGTTTGTTGGGTTTGCGAAGGCCGGTAGTGATAGTTTTCGGTTTATTCTTGCTTCTCAGAGCTATGTATATCTTTGTGATGAGAGATTAGGAGTGCCTTTGTTGAAATGGCAGCATGATGTTGAGAAGCCTTGCTTTATGGATGTTTATAGCTTGTCTGAACTCGGGATTAGTACTGTCGAATTAACTACGTTTTGTGTTATGATTGGGTCGTTTTGGAATGCACAATCTCAAATGTTTTGTTATGGACCTTCTGCTTCTGTTGCCAAGGATCCTTCCTCCTTGTTTGTATGGGAGCTTCCACACAATCTACTCTTACCGGCTGGAAAGTGTCTCTGCGGAGATTGTATTTTTAGAGAAGAGATAATGAAGGAGTCTCTTCCCGAGTGGATTGATTGGCAGAAAAAGAGTGTTCTTGTTCTTGGTTTTGGCTTTTTAAACAAATATCCTCCACTTGGGTCATCAGATCAATCTTCCGGATTTACTTTGATTCGGTTAATATCCTCGGGAAAGCTTGAAGCAGTCAAGTTCCATGCTTCTCATGATCCTATAAAAAGCTCACATTTAGTAACTCACATAGATTCGGCCTGCAAACCTGAGGAGGTGAACTTATTGTACCTCCCTGACGAAGAATACAAATTCCCGAGACGATTTAAATATCTCGAACTCGACTATCTCTCTGCTCACATAAAAGGGATGCTTGCCAGGTTCTTAGATTCGAAGATGAGGACAAAATCATCAGGTTCGCAGAAGATTAGATCTTTTAGCTTAATCTGCCACGAGGAGTTATGTGAGAAGTTGAAGATTTGCGGATTTGGTAGAGACAGATCTTCCTCTACCGTAACTGCAGTCTTTGATCAAATCAATTCGCCAACAAGCGTTTTCGACATTGCATTGAGAGAAACCTGGTCAAGCCTACCTGTAGAGCTTTTGTTGCTTGCATTCTCCAACTACTCTGAGTTTGAGGATGTTCTGGTAGACAAAAAGAAACCGTCTCTCGAGTTCTTAGTTGTTCCGGAACTCCCACAGTTACCGCCTTTCTTCTTAAGGAAACCTTCAAGCCGGAGTAGTAAATGGTCAAAGAAGGAGCAACCCGGTGTTGAGCTCGTTGGTCCTGTTCTTCCACTTCCAGTTCTCATCACACTCCACGAGTTCCGTAACGGATGTCTCAATTCAGAACAAGAATTCTCACCCGAAGCAGAGTTTCTTAACAGATGCAATCAAATCTCCAAAGTCACCCGCGAGCTCGCAAACTTAGGTCTAGAGGAGACAACCATTTCACTTGGCGATGACCGAGACGATAACATGTGGCTCAACAGCGAATCACAGAAAGAAGATAAGGAGTTCATTACTTATTGTCCGAGCACAAAGCCAGCTGATTCAAACAGACAAGAGCAAGAACTCACTACGTTTGTCTCCAGAGTGCGTCGTTTAAAAGACGGTAATGATAATGCTGGAGGAAGAACAGGGCTTGAACTGTTGGATGAGATGTCTCCGGTCGAGATTTGCTTCGAAGATCGGACAGTGAATTTCGATACAAAAGCTTTGCTTACATCCAAGACTCTTCTCACTCTATGGCAACAAAGATCTTCTTCATATCAAGAGTTTCTTTCTCAGTACCATCTCCATAATAAGGGTAAAGACTCTAATCCTGTAATACATTCTTAACAGCTAAAACTTTACCAACCACATTATTAGACCGACTTTTTTCTCTATAGTTTTAACCATCCAAAAGCTAACAAGAAGTAAATATTTTTTTACGGCTTTTGGGTTTGTTCTTGTTCCTTAACCAACCAAGAATGTATGATTTTTTGTTTGGATCAATTTTGTATGATTTGATAATCCATTTCTTTGTATCCTTTTCGTTTTTATGCGTAATCTAGCTTAATTTAAAAATGTATCCAATTTTTCTGTAACCCACACCATTCATTTACATATCTCTCCATATCTATAAAAGAGGGCAATTGATCAAACAAAATTTGCATTAGTGTGAGACCCGCATCATACAACAAAACTTTAGTGTGATCCACATCTTACAACGATTACGCATCTTTGTCAGTTAGCTAATCTTATATGAATTTAAAAAAAAATCACAAGTGTTGAAAGAAAATAAATGTGTCTACATGGATTTTGTTGCATAATCTGATGCCTACTTTGGAAAGAAGAAAAAAAAACTCTTATTTTCTCTTTTTCTTCTCTTTTGAAAGTCGTAAGATGGATCCTAACCCAAACGGAGATGGACCACTGATTACCGGAGCAATCCAAAAACTTCCTCTTCCGCCTTCATTCTTTCCGGCGTGTTTTTGTGGCCTGAACTGATACGAGCTGCAGCACAGAGAGGAAGGAGAAGAAGAAGGAGGAGGAGGAGGCATATGAGATGACGCATTTCCCCCTGGACGTGGGACTCCATGTCTCTGTGAGCTATGCTTGTTAATGTCTCTAAGCATTGCCCTCTTCGAGTTCGCCACTGATCCTGTGGAATTGCTTCTTGTTAAACGAGTAAACGAACATATCAAACTCTTCTTTATATCGCAGTTAAGGCTTGAGCTTCTCTTGAAACTCCAAAACGACTTTGATGAATCTGAGTTTGCACCGCTCCCTCGACTGTTTCCATTTCCCCTAGTTTCTTTCTCGCTGTGTTTTCTCGAGTGTTCAGGCAATGGCAGAGGCGGAGGAGGAAGAGAGGAGGAGGTTAAGGAAGGAGCGGAGACGATAGGAGGGAGTTCGTATTTGTAGAGACGTTTTGGCATGGCGGATGTAGCGGTTACTGGGAAAGGAAGAACCGGGAGGATCATGCCGTCTGCAAAGATCTCATCGGCTGGTGAGGAATCTCCAGGGTCGAAGTTTCTGGAGATGTGGAACTCGAAATCTGAGTTTGATGGATCTAAAAGAGTTGTATCTCTTCGAACAGGGCCTGATGGTTGTTGTTCCATAGGAGGAACTTTATCAGATTGGCCTAGATCACCAGCAAACGAAATCCGCTGGTGGTTTGACTCTGCGCAGATCATGATGGTCTGTTTTTGCTGGAGTTTTTAAAACAGATTAGTGAAACAAACAAGAAACAGAGAAATGATGAGTAAATGAAAACTAACCTTTGTTTGGCAGAAAGATGGAACTCTGCTCAGAGACGTTTTTTGCCAAAGAAAGAAAGTACCAAACTTGGTGAGCAACGATCAGAATAAAGACCGGTAGTATTGCGAAAAAAGAGTTAGATAAAGCGTGAATGCGGGAAATGTGAAGGAATCATCAAGGCTTCCCTGAGAAGATGATGAAGAGAAGGTTTAGGGGATCATGATGTTTGGAAAATTTTGAGATTAAAGACACAAGTCTATGGATTAGAGGTTGAAAACTTCAATTAAAATAATGGATGTGGTGTACCACTACTGCAGGAAACAATGGCTGAGAAAAAATGAACATAATATCTAATTAGATTTCAAGTGTTTGAGTATATTACCTTACCTCTACTTTATGCGTCCAAAGGACTGTTTATTTTTTCTTTCTTTCTTCTCTGTTTCCCACACAGTTCAAATTGATCTTGGACTGCTAATGTGAGCCACATTGAAGTGTTTTTCAATGAGAAATCTTATCAACTTCATGACTTCCAACTGTGACCTGGTTTGGATACTCCACAGAACAGATGGTTAACTGCAGAAAAGTTGTTAACCGTGAAGCACAAAAGCGCAAGAACAAGAACCTTAACTGCAGATTGTGCCATGAACTTAACTGCAGAAAAGTTCTTAAACTGCAAATCATCCATGCATTATCTTACAGAACAGTAACTAGATTGTTTTTGCGTTTCCATACAAGAGTCAACAATGGAACAACAAATCAATATGTAATTGCAGAAAGTAGCAAGTGTCCCAGCTCAGGTGTTCATTAAATGGAACTGTGCTTGGAAATGGTGAGAAGTTGTTGTAAAAATGGAAGCTTGGTCTGACCCTGCAAACTTGTCAAGATATCTAACACCACAGCAAATTCATGACACAAACAATGCTCAAGAACCAAAAAAGCTTTAATACAAACAACAGGATCAGATTTTTCATATAATCTTAGCAAGATACTATATTTAAGTTACTCCTGAGCTGCTAATAGTAGGCAATAAAAATACTAAAATAGGGAACAAAGATGTAAGAAAGTTGCAGAGAGAGCTGCATTATTGATAACCAAAAAAAAAAACAGCTGGAGATTCCATTGCCATGGAGATTACAATTAGCTTTGGTAATGAAAAAACTCCCCAAGTTGTCTCTTTTACAACAAAGAAAAAAAAGAAGAAAATTAAGAAACCAAAGTACAAATTGGCTTCATTCACTAAAACTGGGCACATTGCTACATTTATGTCTTACTTTTTACAACGAAAATGAAAAATATTTCAAAAGTAGAAAAAACAAAGTTGATACATTTTCTTGGGATAGAAGAAGCTGACCCCAAATTGATTCATGTTTCTACAGACTCAGGGACGTCGTAAGAGTCTGCTGTTACTTCTTCTGCTAACCACAATCCGGGAAATAGAGTCTGCAAATTAAAATTAAAATTCAAAATTAAGCCACAAAAAATCAATGGTAGAGTTAATTGCGCCATTAGAAAGAGAGAGAAAAGCTTACATTCAACTGCTTCTGAACGAGTCTTGGTCTCTTCTTTGGTCTTCTGGGAGGCCTTTTACCAATTAGGGCTGAGAAATCTTCTTCGATTTCTTCTCTCAACAAAGAAACAGAGAATTTAACTTTGTCATTCTTGTTCTGTGAATCTCCATCACCATCTTCATTACCTCTCTTCACCCCAATTTCATGTCTGATGATCTTCGTTGATTCATCTCCCGGTTCGTTACACGCAGCTCTTCTCGTTCTCAGATTCCACGGCCGAGCTGCAACAACAACATCGCCGTCTCCTCCTCCATTTCCCAAAACGGAGAGCTTAGATTTCCCATCGTACACGAGATCGAGCCTGAGCTTGCCTTCTCCAGAGCCAAGCTCTCTTACCACTCCTCCGTTGTGAGATCTATGATCGGGAGAAGGAGATGAAGAAGGAGATCGGTGGTGAGGAAGCTTGACGCAGCGGAGGAATCTCTGCTGGCCCCATCGGAGATAAGGTAAGTCAAAGTTATGGAGGCGTTTGGATCTCTCCGGTGGAGGAGGAGGAGGAGGTAGCTCCATTGATTGATTTTTGTTTCTCTCCGCCGTGGGAAGATTCCTTTCTTTTTTTTTGGTTTTTTTTTTTAGAATTTTGGTGAGCTTCTCTGCCTTTGGAGCAAGTTCAAAGTTTTTTTTGTTTGGTTTTGGTTTTGGTTTTGAGTATTTATTCTCAGGAAAATTTTATATTTATTTTCTGTTCGAATTATTCGGAAAGAGAGAGATAGAGTTAGGGACGCGATTGTAACGTTGTACTCGTTTCTTTCTTTTCCGACCCGTCTAAAATCAGCTTCACCACTTTGTTATAAAATACTCTACATTCAAAATTACCGCAATTTTTTTTTTTAACTAGACTAAAAACTCTTATTATTACATATTTCTTGTCGAAAAATTACATAATTCTAGTCCACGGTGACTAAGAATGAATCTGTAAATAGGATAGATGAATCATAAATATAAATAAATTCATATAGAGAACTATCACCACTCAAAATTTGTCTCTAGACGTTTTGGTTTCGTTTTAGAAATGTAGTTAAAAAGCACTTTTCATGAACAACATAGTAAATACTTTATTAAGATTTCAAATTTATTTAACCTTCAACTAATTAAATTTAAAAGTTTTTGAAGGAATTTCTTTTCATATTTTGGAACGAACGTACTTATTATTGATTATATTCTGCTCCTCTGCTGCTTTTTCTTTTCATTACAAAATTTATAATGATGGTTTACGTTACGTATAAGATAAACAGTGTTAGAGAAAGCTTGCTTGTGAGGATTCCGTCGTCGACGTTTTGCCGATACTCAGCCCGCTCTATTCGGTTAATTTTACCGGCTTTCAAATGTAATTTGATTCTAAGAGTAATGAAAAAAACAACCTAATAACATACTTTTAAAAATTAGCAAGTATAGATGACGATAAAATAAAGGAAAATAAAAGTTTTACATTAAAAATTGTAACTATTTACACTCTTCAAAGAAAAAGTCTCAGCTTATGCAAAGAAATTAAAAAAAAAAAAAACAAATAGCGGATAATGTGGAAGAAAAAAAGGAGTATTGGCTTTGCCCAAGCCAAAATGTATGGTAACCTAAATAAGACTTCAAAATCTTAATATCTCAGAGACTATACACATAAAAAATCTATCAACGGGCTTTTTTGTTATAAATCTTCTTCACATTGTTGTGGCATAAACAGAAAGTAAAACTAAAAAAAGAAAAGAGTGAAAAATGAGTGAAACCCTCTCACATTGTTTTCAGGATGAGGTTGAGCAGTCGGGGGCGGTTGTCTCGGACTTGATCACACGGGTATTGTAAGAACCGCAGCTACCACATTTATGGTACAACCAATGAAACCGCGTTGTTCCTTTGCGTTCACAGTCATTACATAGGATATCCTGAACATTTGTGTGTGTCATCAAATGATAAGAGTAAAAGAAACAGTCATGCAACAGCAGTTTTAGTGTTTCTCACCTGACAGCGATTTTTGTATTCTTCTGGAAGTTCTTCTGCAGCTAACAAAGCATCAAGCATACCGAAATAAACCTGTGGAGTTTGCGAAAAAAACGAAGGGGAAAAAGTTTAAGTGAATGATATTTGCAATTATGTGATTTGCAGATTACGCTCTTGAGTCACGGGGATCAGCTTACCGCCATATCTCCTAATGATTTTCCACATATAGGACATGTGTAGTGGCTGCAAGTGTAAGCCTGAAAGGCCGGAGTAACAGCAAGTGTTTAGATTTAAGGCGATAAAAGTGAACTTAAGATTTTTGAGATAGAGATTTGCAAACCTGGAAGCAAGCTGAGTGCATGTAGTGACCACATGGTAAGGCTCTAACTGCTTCACTCGATGTGAAAAGAAATTCGCAGCAGATGGGGCAATTTGTCTCAAGGCTCTTCTCGAGGCACTTGTGGTTTACTAATTTCATCCCCAGGCAACAGTTACATGTCATACAATGGAAAAAATCAATTCCCAGTCCCTCCCCGACCCGGCAAAGGTTGCAGAATGGACAGTGGTAAACATCCCTGAAAGCAGACAAAAGTTTTTGAAGGTTAGAATAGCTTCTCAAGTTTTATTTTTGATAATTGGTATATTGATTCATTTATGCACCAAACTGTTGGGTTTTGCTTACCTTTCATCATCAAAAAGTTTGCAAATACTGCAATAGTGCTTTGCCATTGGGAATCCATCGCATGAAGGAGTTGTGCAGATGGGGCCTACAGGTTGCACCTTGAGGCACCGCATGCAGAGCATTTCCGTCACCAATTTTCTGTAAAGTGTTCCAAATATAAAATCATATCACTGAGAGGAAAAAAAAAAAGGAGTTTCAATTTAAGTAGGGGAGATTGGCCTAAGGTCTTACCTATCCATGGAGTGGTCGCTTACTTTGTCATGACAAAACCTACAAGTGAACAACTGGTCACAACAAGCAGCCCGGAGCTTGCAGTTACGCTTGTAATGCTCGCATCCATATATCTGCTTCTCGGGATCTCGAAAAGACGGGGAACATCCAAGTTCAACATCACCATTCAGTGCAATTTCTGTTTCCTTGGGTAACTTTTGCTGAGCCGCTATCCATCGACTGATCATAGCACCAACAGCCGATATTTAAAATGAATGTCATTCTAGAACAAAAAGGATCCGGGTATGCATGAAAATGTGAAGGATCCATGTAGGGAAATAGTGAAAGAAATCTGACCTGGTCCTCCAGTTTTGTACGAGATAATCTTTTCTCCTTGGATCAAGTGTTGAGTCCTGATAAACCTTCCTGATTTCAGCCTCTAGTTCGTTCTGATTCATGCGGAATATATCTTTCCACCCCGGCTTAAATAGTTCACCACACTGGTCTACTATTTCTTGATGATCATTATCTATATGGAAACAAACTTGACATAAGCAAAACAAACTTAGCACAGAGAAACTACAGTAGCCAGCCAAAGTATGAATTACGAGGTCCACAGCAGAAACATCTAAAGTTTAAATTAAACCAGCCACATATTAAGTTGGTGAAAAATAGTTAGGCAAGTGCTTTTACCTTTCGGTGGACTAGGTTTGGATGCTTCTGTCGAGGATGAGTCGGGTGATCCTTTCCAGCATTCATTGAGCCATTCATCAAACATAGTGTTCTTGGTTGCCTGCTTCCAGGTATCCATCATTCTGTTTTGCTCATCTTCAGAAAGGGCAGAAGTCACCCATGGTAGCATAGACTGAAGAACTTCAGCACCCGTCGTTCCAATTATACGACCCACAATCTTGTCTTGCTCTTGAATGGAGAAGTGTTTGTCAAATAGAGGCCAGAGCTCCAGTTCCTCCAAGAAAATATGCTGGTCCAATGTGATTTTAATGGATTTGCACATCCCTTGAAGCTTTGTTGCCAGTTCGTTGTACTTCTTCTTGCAGTCACTGTTATCAATATCAGTCTGAACAGTGTCAGTTTGAGCTATGTCCCCCGTCATAGAATCACTCTGTAACTTCTCATGAAGAACTGAAAGTTCAGTAAGAACACTATAAATATCTCCAAACAACTTCTCCTCCTGTTTATGGTCGAGCGTGTAAGAGTGACTGACATTGTGAAGCGTCTCCTTCGATTCCAGGGCTGGAAATAAGATATCATCTTCTGCATTACTATGAGCCTTGTAGAAACCCCAGAGTAGGTGAAACCGACCGATGAATTGACGAATAAATGTTCCATCGCAATCAATAAGCTTTCCAGATTCAACATCAAGAAACTCCAGATCTTTGCTTATGGCCTTGTGAAACTTGAATATTGTAGCAACTGGCCGCTCGGCATGTCCATTACCAAGGCTGTTGCTATCCATTTCCCAAACAAAGAGGCTGGAATTAAGAGAGGGCGCAGCAGAGTTTAGTGAAGAAGATCTCATAGCTTTAGCTGCTGGAAGAGAACTAAGTCCAAGACAATTACTGTTAACTCCGAGATCTGGAACACAGCATGACCTACCGTTTCCAGATGGTTTGCACCCATTTGCGACTTCTGATGAGTGAGGGGTGGCCTTTTTTTCACAAGACGATACAGCAGTTCGCTTAGCTGGTCTTTTATCCTGATGCTGGCAACACAATTCTATACTCCTCGCACATGGCACAGACGCACAAGCATTACATGACTGAAGGTTAACTTCTTCAATGTTAGTTAGTGTTTTAGCAGGACATAAACCATTCCCGTTTGGAGACAAGCATTCCCCAGCTTTGCGTCCTTTACATGCCCAACCCGAGAAAAGAGTAACTAGAGCAACATCCGATTTAGGTGCTGAGGCCACAAGGAAACCATGTAATCATGCAAGATTGTGAGTAGCTAATAATTTTGAATAAAGGTTAAGTTTCATAAAAAAAATGCGATGCAGTAGAATGTACCTCCAGCTTGCAAGTTCTTCAGAAAATTCTTAGCTTCATCTTCTGTTAAAGATGCCGCCAACCATGGCAAAACTCGTTCAATTAATCTCAAGGGCATTATACACAGGCTTTGGTAAAGGAGTTCTTGTTGTCTTTTTAAGCTGAAGTTCTTTCGTGCAAGGGGTAGCACCTGCAAACATGATGAAGTTAGTTGGAATCCTAAATTGGCATCTTGGATCTTTATATCATATGGCATCAACTGATCTTATGCCGAACTTTCATAGTTTCACCTGTTTACAAAATCAAATGTCACAGCACTTAAAGCAATAGTTCACCTGAATTTCCTCATTGTGGAAGTGTCTTTGAATAGTTTCCATTATTTGATCAGCATGTGAGCACAGCTTGGTGTAAAATTCAGCAGCAGAAGTAGAACAAGCTCCAGCGCTCTTGATATTTTCAATTAGGCATCGAAACTCGTTAAACTGATTTTCTTCTTCATCGTGCTCCTCTGAAAATGAAAACTCCCCATCTACTGCTGGAAAAATGATCTTGTCCTCTGCAAGACTGCAACGACAAAAGAATATATCATCTCAGAAATGGACCCATGCCACTCTAATCTCTTTCAAAAGATAAATATATATATATATATATATATATATATTGATATGAAAATTTAACAAAACTCCATTTAGAATAATAACAATCTCATGCAGAAACGTGCTTAAGCATGAGAAGAGCAAAGATGAACACCATCCACATAACTTGACAGGAAAACACATCATCAGTTGGAAAACCTGTTTAAGTGGCCATAAACATCAACTTTCAAATAAATTCTAGTTATTGACCTCAATCAATCGCAATATAGAACAGTCTCATAAAAGATAGCCAATACACAATAGCATTAGCAAAACTCAAAATATTCTCTTTTTGCATTGTAAATAAAGGATGCAACAAGTACCTGTGGAAGATGCACACTTCAGCAATATATTGTAAGCGTTCATCAAATGCAGATAAATCCGAAAAATCTCCAGACAGCTGAATCTTCCTAGCCTCATCAGCTATTTCTTTCATCTCCTTGTTAATTGACTTGTGCCAAAGCTTGATCTCATCAATTGGGAGCATCTGAGCATCAGAAGAATCATACTTGGTAAGCTCTGGGTACTTTCGCTTCCCAGCCTTGGATCCCTCACATGCGCACTGTGCTCTACTTGTTTTGCAAGGAAGCATGCTGCTAGAAGAATCTAGACAGCACTGGAACAGAGAATCTTCTATGCGACAAGAAGCCGCTGTATCGCTTTTCCCTCCCAACCAGGTGAAAATAACCTTCAAGAGGAAAAAATATCAATCAACAACAAGCCAAGTCTTTCAGCTTTTACAGCTGGATCTTAACTCAAAACCTACCTGCTGAAGGAGCTTCTCGCCTGGAACTATCTTTCTTAAGCATGTCTGCATCTCCTTACTTTCATCTATTGAAATGGAGGAAGAAATCCATGGAAGGAACACGGCAAGCATATTCACAGGAATGCTGCAGAGAAACCGCCAGACTATGTAAGCTTGCTCCTCATACTTGAATTTCTCAATAAGTAAGGGGAACACCTGTTGGAAAGCAAAGAAAAACGAAGTTTAATAAAGGCCAAAGCGGAATCCTAAGTAATGGCTCTGTGTTGACAGAAATCAACAGAGTAACTATGTATGTGCTGTGAAGGCAAACAAGAGTATCAAACAAACCAGTACCTGTTTCTGTTCTTTTGCCAAGTGCTGGCTAACAGATGTCTGAACTGCTCCAGTACAACGAGCCAACTCCCTTCGATAACTTTCATCAGTTTCCGTGGCAGTATTCAGCAACTCAAAGAGATGATCGAAAAGAGTGCTTTCACCCTTGTGTTCAAGAGAATATGTCTGCGCTACGTTCTTCACGCGTATGTCAAGAGCTGAAAAAATTACCTACATCCACAGATTTACAACCGTCAACAATCTCCCAAAATCAGTAAGATGATCAGCAAGAGACAAACAAAAATAAATTTAGACAAATTGGCAGCTATATGCAGTAGTTCTCAAGCATCAACCAAAAGAAAACTTAGCATCGTTTAGTAAACAAATTCTATGTGGCAACCAAGACTATATGCCGATTGAGTCATCCATTGCTAAAATGTCAAATGTCTTCAACAGTGAGTTCAAAATTCAAGCAATAACGGTTTCCAAATTGTGATTTTCGCAGTTTCCAGGAAATGAAGAGAAAATTGAATAGAAGAGGGCCAGGTTTTCGCATTACCTCGTCCTCAGCATTGCAGTGATGCTTGTAGATCGATCTCAAGAACCGGTAACGTTCGCGAAGCAGCCTAAGATCGACATGGTGACCAGTAGCAAACTCCAGCGCCAATCTATGAAGAGTTTCTAGCTCACTACAAACTGCCTTATGAAAGAACAAGAAAATCAGGATCGGAGAAATCTCTTCCGCGTCCTCCGAGCGTGCCGAGAACGAATTCGTCACAGGCGAACGAGAAGAAGAAGAAGGCACAGAACTCGTAAGGACCGTGGTTGAAGAAGACGCCACTCCTCTGCCGCCTCTCGCCACCTCAAAATCTGGCAACGGCGTCGCCATTTTCTTCAAAGCTTATCCCCGTATTCGTCCCTAAACAATTCAGCTATAAATCTTTACCACTCTTCTTCCTTATGCTTCCTCCGCAACCTCCAATTTTCAAATCTGAGCTTGCTTCACCATAGAATTATCTGGTTTCTTCCTGTGATGTGTGGTGTTGTTCAACGCAGACGATGAGAACGAAAAAGAAAGAAATGTCGAGGCGTTGTCTGATATCGATTTTGATTTTGCTTTTGCTTTCTTTTTTTTTTCTTTTTTCGTTTTATTATGGTTTATCTGGAAAATATTTTTTTTAACTGTTAGTATTATTATACGACCTTCTAAATTTCTATACAAATTAAATAAAATGAAAAAAGTTGCTTGGGGATTGGGTGGCTGTTTCTATACAAGGTTTTGTAGCACGTGGCCATTCCCATCGCCACGTCGGATGCTGATGCAACCAACCCAGGTTGGCACGTGACCGTTTGCATCTCGACACGTGCGAGCGTACCTACGAACGCAATGGTCCGCGAGACAGGGACGTTTGTTCTCGGAGAAAAGGGCCTTTATGACTAAGGGTACAAATGGTATTTCATTATGCTTATGTGAAATTCATTATGAGGCTTTGTTCAAATAATTTTTGATAATTTCGACCTTTATTTGTTTTGCTAAATGTTCATATTAATATGTTTGAGGTTAGCTTTTTAAAAAAGAAAAAGATGAAGTAGGCTTTGAGGCTTGTTATAAAGTATAATTAAGACAGATTCGTGTTTTGTTGGAAAATTGTTTAAGATATTCAGGACTGACAGAGATGAGACGTAGCACCCGTTCGTAATCTAGAGGAGCCAACTAGCTTATTAGCTTCTTAAATTATGAACTATTGCTTCACGGTTTTTCTTAAAATAATAAATGCAGTTACGGTTTGAATTTTTTTAATTGCGTTGCATGTGTTCGAAAATTGACTAGATTGCATGGATTAATTTGATGGTTAAATTAGTTCATTATTGTCGAATCAAGCATAGATACAACATAATAACATACATATACTTCATAATCAGTGGTTTTTCCATAAGTAAATGAGATTAAAAAAAATTATGATTCTATATGAATTTGAGTCTTTTTCTTTAAATATTTAGTGGTATCGTCTATTAGTTAACTTGTTTTAAACATATGTACTTTTTCTCTTCTTTTTTTTTGTAATTGCTCTTTTCTCTTTCAGATTTTGATTAATGATAATATTTATGAAAAAAAAAAAAACTAGGAGCACTTATATTTCAAACTAGTAGTACTAGTGAAAGCAAAAATCATAAGATACAATTCTTTCTGGACTCATAAAAAAAATCACCAAATAATATTATTCTTTCATAGCAGGAACGGTTGATAGGGAGTACAAGTGGAACATTTGCCAAGATCCAAAATTTTTTTGTCATTTTTAGGGTCTAATTATAACCTAAATTTTTTTAAGAAAAAATTAGTATAGAAAAAAGTCAATTTCTTTTTTGTTGGCACTGAGTCTCCAAATTTATTGGGTCGCCCATACTTCATAGTAGTGGTTATTTTATTAATCTATTACATATTGTCTAATTATTGGTACAACAAACAAATTTACATTCAAATTTAAAGTTTGAAGTTAAACTATGCACAATATCTGGACAACTGTTCTGCAACTATTTTTTTTTTTTTGACAAACTGGTTCTGCAACCAATGAAAATAAAGCCTTTATAAAAAAAACCATTAAAATATTAAATTTGTAATTACGTATATCAAAACGTTCAGTTATAATTATATCGCTCATTCTATACAAAATACTTTCTTTTTTGTTTAAAAAATCTATAAAAAAAACATAAACATGAAACTTCTAAACGAAAAGAATTATATCGTTGGTTGATCCCTTTATAATTTAATAGAAAAATGGTGCAAGAAGAGGCCTAGGCTTAAAATCTCAACATAAATTGTTATATACGTGTAGATGATAATAATTTGTACAACATAAAGTAGTTGTTGGTATATGTAATATACTTGATAGTCACCGAAATTTAAAATATATAAAAACGTTATTTTCTCGCAAAAATAAAAATAATGTAATTGACTATATTTTTTAACGTGTTTATATAATTAACAATTAAAAAAAATCGATTGGTCAAGTAGAAAATTGGTGAAAAAGGTTAAAAAGAGAAAGGAAGTGGTGAAAAGTAAAGACTAAAGACACAAGAGGGACGTGTGGGAAGTGTGGCGACAATCGGGTAGCAACAAGTTCTACTCGCGCTCTCTTCTCCACAACACATTCCTTTCTTTTTTTTTTCTCTTTCAACCAAATAAGAAAAAAAACCCATTTATTATGGGACCATTTTAATAAGTCTTCATTATTCTCTTCCTCGTTTTCACAACAACCTAATTATTTTGTAAGTAGAATAATTCACCGTTCTTGACTATTTAAAAAAAAAAAAAAAAAAAAGACTAGTCAAAGGTTTTTTTTTGTGAAAAAAGAGACTAGTCAAAGTTATGTAAGCATTTCAGCTCTATTACACGTAATTTTCTATGACAATCTTTAACCAATTAGAGTAAATTGATAAGAAATTAGTAAATAATGTATCTACTTTCTTAATTATCTAAATAATCAGTTATAGTTTTTTCGGCCCTATAGGATCATAGATAGTGGGATTTATTTATTTTCTCCTTCCCCCAATAAATATAGACATAGAGACATCTACAAACCCCTAATTATGATCGTAGGGCTTAATGATTAGAACGGGTCTATAATTTTAGAGTATATACGAATTCATTTATATGATTTGATTGATTGTTTTAATAGTATAGACTAGTTGGTTTTTGTTCCGAATTATGTGGAATCATAATTCATAAGTATCGTGCAAGTGTACAATATGCAATGGGTTGGCTTTTACGATCCATCACTGATCCATCTCTGATCCATCTCTTTTCATTTGTCCTTTTTTCTTCCTCTTTCTTTTCCTTTTCATTAAAGAATAATTTCTATTTTTTGTTAGAGAAAAAAATATCTGTGTTTTTTCGTCTCTTCCTTTTAAATGTATTCTAAGAATCATCGCTTATCAACACTCTATATTTAACTGTTCGTTGTGATTTTACTATTAAGAAACTCAACATTTTCCATTGAAAAGAACTTTACTTACGAGTCTTTTATTAGTGTTTTACCACATATATATATGGAAGTTGTGATAATTAAGATAAAATATACTATATAGAATAATCACTTAACTAGATGCACTATGATACAAATTAGGTTGGCTCTATGTAATTTAAATACTAAATGATCATGAATAAATAAGTAATTACTAATTGTTTTTTTTTAAATTTAAAAATTCGAATTACCATCATTTGAAATTCATGTGCTTGCATGGTTTTTGGTATTTTGCATCAACAAAAATCAAATCAATATAAAATAGGTGATGTTCTAGTTTAATAGTATGTATTAGTATTTTTCAAATCGTATTTTGCCTGAATTGAATTCGGTCTCCAGTTTATATATAAATGTATATAAGCAATTGATAAAAAGAATTAAGTAAAAAAAAAGGACAATGAGCATCTGGATCTCAACGAATTTATAAGTTTACAGAGATTTTTTTCTTATAAAACATCATTCTATAATTATTTGATAACGTGATTTATAAATTACACTTTCTAATGCATATTGATCTGATTGGTACATCTTTAAAACCATTACCGTCATCATTGATGTGTTTCTTGTTCTTAATTGGATACAAACAAAGTCTTGTCCTCTGGAATATCTTTTTGTTTGCTTATCCCCTTTAAAATAATCAAATAAACACACGAAAATTGGCCAAATAGTATTCAATATTCAGATTGCACTAACAAAGATAAGACATTATATCTCATGTGGAGATCAATGCATAACGCATTACCAGTAATGCACAACCCACATAAAAAAAATTCACTGCTGATGTAACTTATCCAAAACAAATTATAAGAACAATCAACAAAACAAAATCACTTTTAGGTTAAAATATTGAGTTTTCCAGAAAATATCGAGAAGAGACGCAGATTAGATTCCATGTAAAAAACTGTATAATAACACAGAGGGAATATGTCTTAAATGAAAACTTCATGAATTCGATACGATTCAAAAATTGACACAGAGGGTCATGTCAACATTTTCAAACACTTACAGTCCTAAAAGTGGAAGCTATTGAAATTCAGCAATGAAAAAACTAATATAACTTTATCACACTTCATTTTATGTGTGAAGACTCAGAAGATAATCGTAAAACTTGTTAACTATAAAAATACAATTGTAAAACTAAGGTAAAAAAGATATAGGTAACAATTTCTTCAGGATGCAATTTCTTCTTTTTCACATGATATTGTTAGAATTTGAACCCCAGAGATTATTAAAGCAAAAAATAAAACAACACACAGCTTGTAATAGTTTACCATCTATATAAAATTTATGTCTACGCTGTGAACTTTTACTATTATCAATAGAAATCTACAACTATTATCAATTCGAGTTAAAATTAACTACATTAAGTTCCCACATTTTTAACGATATATTAGATTGCACAACTCAATAGATATGACTCTACATGATCTTTTGCTTTGTTCCATAGGTAACTAGATTACAAAAAAAAAAAAAAAAAATTATACCTTAATGAATTGATAAACAAATGGTTAAGTTGACCATCTTACTATATTCATAAGATTACCAACGTCCATGTCTAGTTCCAATTTTAACCAAAAACAAAATGTCTAGTTCCAATTAAACAATGTATAGAACAGCATAAACGTTGAAAAGAAACACAGATTAGATTCTGTGTTTTCAGTGTATTAGAATAATTATGCGAAACTACTAGCTAGTATGTACGTACGTTAACTATACAGTAGAAACGTTCCATGCCTTATAACTCTTTATAATTATACTAATTCTGTCAACTGTTTATTTCGTATGATCGTACCTTTAAAAAAATTAGGTACGTAAACAAATTGCTCTCTTTTTAGGAGAAAATAAAGATCTTTTAATTTTTCAAACCGCACTTCGACTTCGACTTCGACTTCAACTTTATTTGTAGGCTTGTAGCCTTGTGAAAACGACAAAACCTTAATAGGTCTATGAAAGCGAGAGCGTCCATCAATTTCTCATTTACGTTAATTCATTAATAATTGCTATAGCTTTTTCTAATTTTAGTTAAACACAGTTTATTTTTAATTTTCATAAAAAAAAACATATTGTTTATGAGAAAATAAGACGTGATTTTTGGTCTACTACGTTTAGGAATATACCAAATGTAAAAGAAAAGTTTTGGTTAAAATTAGAAAGGCGGTAGTTAGGAAATATTCGGAGGTTGGGGAAAAAAAGATGAAATATTCGGAGGTTTTGGATATGTAGAGCCAGCATGGTGTGTTAGTTAGGTCGAACTATAAGTATATTTTAATTAAATTTTGTTATATATGAACTTTAACATTAGAAAACAAAAGTTGATGTTTAAGTTTACAGCCAAATGTCACACGTATAATATTATATAGAAGAATCGTGTCTCCTTTATGTTTGACGAGGTATTTTTTGATATTTTCCCCTGATGAGGTATGTATTTAGGACCTTAAGTTAAAATAAATTTTAGAATTTTCAAATTTTTTTTTATAAAATTTGTTGCATATATTGAAAATTTTATGGGTTTTTGGTTTATTACAAAATATTTAAACCGGATAAAACCAAACCACAATTCTGGATTAACCTGGTTAAGAACTAAATACCAAAATTGATTACAAAGGGCCAAACCGGCACTGGACCGACTAAATCGGGAACCTAAGGCAAACCCTAAAAACGACAGAGAAGAAATCGCCGCCGCCAAGCCTGCCACCGCTCCAACCTCTGGGGAACATGACCACCGCTAGAAGCATCAAGAGAGCAGGACCTCTCCCGATATCGACTCATCACCATACCAGGCCACCTCGGGGAAGAAGAATCTTCGCCTACACCACGCAAAAGATCCAAAGAGAAGAGAAGTCGGAAGCCACTAAGAGAAAGAGCTAACATCCCAGAGATGAGATGCGACGAGGAAGGACTTTTGGGGAGAGAATTCCGGGAGAACTTCACCGTTTCACAGTCCGCCGTCCCCTAGCAAATCTAGGTACTCCAGCGACGACATCCGGAAGGTCTCTTCCCACTGGACCACTCGCCACCACACCAACCACCACCGAGCCAACCACTGACAAGGCACTCACCGAGTCACGACCCCTCAACAACTTCACCTCGAGAGCAACACTGCACGACAAGCCTCTGATCTCGTCCTCGAAGATCAAAATGAAGAGCCACGCAGGACGCCATCTCCGATCTACCAGATCTCACCGTCACAGAGCAGATTCGTCTCCAAATCGAAAACCGAATTTGAGTACTTAACCGCGGATGAAGCACCGTTGGTTCCAAAAGGAGGAGGAGTCCCTCACGGTGTTGGATTCGCCGGAGAGACCCTCAAGCTGTGGTTAAAAACGGAATCACAGAGTTTTAGTTTAGTGAGAGAGTAATCGCCGCGAGTGAGAACCACTCGCGTGACTCTTCGGATTTACCTTATTTTCAAATCTCGAACATTTATAATTCTTACAGACTAATTTGTAAAGTCCTGCTATTTTGTTCTTATCCAAGTTCAAGCTTACTACTAATGCCTAAATTTTTTTATAGTAAAAACTAATGCCTTATTTTATTTGTTCTAAGCCTAACTTAATTGTGGACTGCTTAATATTTAAATATTTACCATCAAACAAAGATCACAATTTTTTCGATACGAGTATACATACGACTATGAACAGTGGATATACTAGTCTACTAGATAATCTTATAATATATGGAAATGTTACATATATTGACTGAAAATATTTAACCTCTTTGACCCAAAAAAAACGAAAAATATTTAACCTCATTGTTAATTAAAACTTTCTATACATATTTTTTTTTCTAGTAGAGAAAAATATAAAATATTTTAGACAGTAGTAATGGATATATAATTTGTTATTGTTATCTGGCCCAATAAAACATGATAGGGCCATTTGTTTCCCGCAAAAGCCCAAACAATATTTCTCCTTCCTCCGTTCCGTTCAACTCTCAGGATTCATGATTGTGAAAATCACGATCACCGGCGTGAAAAAACCTCGCATCGGATCATGAATGGTTACAGCTCCTTGTCATAGCTCAACTCCAGTTGTATCTCGATTCATTGTCGTTATCTTTCTGATTTTTTTTCTCTTCTTCAATGGCGTCTTCCATTTCGCTGATGGACAGCTTATTCCAGCGCAGCCTCGAGGATCTAATCAAAGGTATACGTCTCCAGCTACTCGGAGAATCCTCTTTCGTTTCTAAATCCCTAGAAGAAATCCGCCGCGAAATCAAATTGACGGATCTCTCCACGAAATCCATCGCCCTCCAGAAACTCTCCTACCTCGCCGCACTCCACGGCGTCGATATGTCTTGGGCAGCGTTTCATGCCGTCGAGGTCATGTCTTCGTCTCGATTTTCGGATAAGAGGATCGGTTACCACGCCATTGCTCAGTCGTTCAACGATCAGACGCCGGTTTTGCTTCTGATCACAAACCAGCTCCGGAAGGATTTGAATAGTTCAAACGTATACGAGGTGATTCTAGCTCTTGAATGTTTATCTAGGATTGGAACTGAGGATCTAGCTAGGGATTTAACCTCTGAGGTTTTAACGCTATTAGGGAGTAGTAAGGCTTTCGTTAAGAAAAAAGCTATCGGTGTTGTTTTGAGGGTTTTCGATAAGTATCCTGATGCTGTTAAGGTATGTTTCAAGCGTCTTGTTGAGAATCTAGAGAGCTCTGATCCGCAGATTCTCTCAGCTGTTGTTGGAGTGTTCTGTGAACTCACCACGAAAGATCCACGATCTTATCTTCCCTTAGCTCCTGAGTTTTACAAGATTCTGGTTGATTCGAGGAACAATTGGGTTCTGATTAAGGTTCTTAAAATATTTGCCAAGTTGGCTTCGATTGAGCCTAGATTGGCTAAGAAAGTGGCTGATCCGATCTGTGAGCATATGAGGAGGAATGTGGGAAAGTCTTTGATGTTTGAGTGTATTAGAACCATAGTGAGTAGCTTGAGTGATCAGGAAACAGCTTTGAAACTTGCGGTTGCAAAGACTCGGGAGTTTCTTGTGGACGATGATCCCAATCTC
Organism: Cardamine occulta; assembly: GCA_028015245.1. Lineage (NCBI taxonomy): Eukaryota > Viridiplantae > Streptophyta > Magnoliopsida > Brassicales > Brassicaceae > Cardamine > Cardamine occulta. Next base: position 7,281,308 of record CM051373.1, read on the forward strand.
AAGTATCTCGGTCTTCATGCCTTGTCAATTGTTGCTCCAAAGTATTTGTGGGCAGTTTTGGAGAACAAAGAAGCTGTCGTCAAGGCTCTGAGCGACGAGGATTCAAATGTTAAACTTGAGGCTTTGCATCTTTTAATGGCAATGGTGAATGAAGATAATGTGTCTGAGATCTCTCGGATTCTTCTGAATTATGCGCTTAAGTCTGACCTTTTGTTCTGCAACGAGATTATAGATTCCATTCTACTGGCATGCTCCAGGAACTCATATGAGATCGTAGTTGACTTCGATTGGTATTTGTCTCTTCTCGGTGAAATGGCTAGAATCCCACATTGTCAAAGAGGGCAAGAAATTGAGCATCAGTTGATTGATATTGGTACAAGGGTCAAAGATGCTAGATTGGAGCTAGTTCGTGTTTCTCGAGCGCTGCTTATTGATCCTGCATTGCTTGGTAATCAGTTTTTGCACCCGATATTGTCTGCAGCTGCTTGGGCTTCAGGGGAATATGTCGAGTTCTCTAAGACCCCTTATGAAATTGCAGAGGCGCTTCTACAGCCATGTACTTGTCTCTTACCGCCTCCCGTTAGAGCAATCTACATACATTCCACTTTCAAAGTTCTTGTCTTCAGTCTCGGGATGTACTTCTCAGCCAAGGATCCCACTTTCTCTCCCTTGGTTCAGGAATGTACTAGCTCTGCCTCTTCAGTGGTGAATGGTATCACAGACAAATCTATATCTAGTCTGGTGAATATGATTGAGCTTGGATTGTGCTCGTTATCTGGGACCCTTGATGTTGAAATACAGGAGAGAGCTAAGAACGTTCTAGGATTCATTGGTATGATAAAGCACAATATAACTGAGAAAGTAATCGCCCAAGGCAGCGAAACAGAAGCTTCTAAAGCCGTAGGATTCATGGAAGATGTCTTCTCAGAAGAGCTTGGCCCTGTTTCTTCAACTGCACAGGAAAAAGTCCCCTTACCGGATGGTTTAGATCTAAAAGAGAATCTCGAAGATCTTCAAGAGATATGCAGAGAATTTGTCGAACCAGTTGTGGAATCAAATTCAAATTCGTTCTCTTCCTCAGACAAAATCAGCTTCTCTGTTGCTAAACTCAGAATCAGCGATCAACAAGAAGCCTCATCTTCTTCATCTCCTCCGCTTGAATCTACATCCTTATTTGCAGAACACAGAAAACGCCATGGCCTTTACTATCTCTCCTCTCAGAAGAGCGATGACCACAATGACAGCAATGGCAACAACAACAACAACACGATAAATAAATACCCACCAGGAAATGAAATATCCACAGATTCATTTAATCCCAAGAAGAAGATGAACCAATCAAAACCGAGACCTGTAGTAGTGAAACTGGCCGAAGGAGATGAACTAAAGATGAAGCCAGACACTAGTAATAAAGATGAACCTCTATCTCGTGCGATTCAGACCGCTCTAATGGGGAAAGGAAAGGAGAAGGAAAGAGTAAAAGATAACCACGAGAGAGATCTTGATTCAGGGATCAAAGAACATAGCTCTAGAAGAGAGAAAACAAAAAAGAAGAAGAAAAATGGGGAGAAAAGTAGTAAGCATAGATCACGACGACGAAGAGATGAAGACGCAAGTGCCACGAAACCAGTCGAAATCCCAGATTTTCTCTTATGAATGAATGAATACTAGTTGGATTTTGTGTCTCTGACCAAACAAGAAGATGGTGTGTTCTTGTACAGTGATTTTCATGTATCCATAATTGATTCTTTTAGTGTTTATGAGATATATTTTTCTTATATTATAGCATCTTACAACCTGAAAAAGATAGCAAAAATTGAAACAAGATGCATACAAAAGCATCGCACACATTTGTTATTCTCAAGAGTACCACTTGCTTAAACTACTACTTAATGATGATAATTAACAACCTTAAACACACACCAAAAGTAATTAAGATTCAAACATAATATAGGATGATCATAAACAGCAAACGCTTCTTTGATATTTCAACACCTTGGGATAGGGAGTCTGCAACTGTTAGAGACCTTACGAGCGTTGGGAGTGCTAACGAAGCGACGGAGGCTAGGGTTTCTCATGTAACCACATAGACATGGCTTCTGCTCCTTGAGCTTCGCGCAGCATAACGCCGATGGTGGAGAAGACGATGATATCGCCGCCGCACATGGGCTTAGCTGCATTGGCGAGCACGTCACCGCTTCTGCCGCCGGAGTTAGAATCACTAGGAGAACCGCTGCGAGGGCAAAAACGGAAACCCATGTGGCCTTGATGATCATCACCATTTTTTACTCTTCTTCTTTTGTTTGTCTGAGAGTTTACACAAGTGTTTTCGTGTGTTGTGGTTTTTGATATGTGTAGTCTCTTTCCATTTATAGACTGGGAAAGAGAAATGCTTTTTTATTTCTTTAACAAAAGAAAAATGAAATGCTTTTTCTTATTTTGTTCTACTTTATTATTATATATATATATATTTATTAATAAATATATGGATCGAAATTATTTTTAAAACTATCAATTTATTATATCTGAGTTTTGTTTTTTTAATTACATTTTAGTTTAGTATTGAAAGAACGTAATTTATAATCTCTAATAGTTTGGTGGAAGACCTTTGGTGTATTGTTGGTAAATAGTTTATTGCTTTTAAATGGGATATGGGGTTTCCCAGATAATGTTATTTCGATCACATTATGCAAGTTAATTAAATTTCTCGGTTAATAATTTCCATAATGTTGTTATGTCATCCAAATTCAAGCTTCTCTGAATACGATTTGTAAATCATAAATGTTGACCTAATATGTTGCTTATAAATTAAAAGAAAAAAGTACAAATTGATAAGTATTGCTCAAAGTTAAGAACTCTCGTGATTTTGACTTAGGATCATTATTTAGTCAAGATTAATGGGTAAAATGGGGGAAAGTATTCAAATATGTAATGCGCTACGAATATCTTATTTAAATTTATTTGATTTTAGTTTTTTTTTTTTGATGACATATACAAAGGTAAAGTGTTTATTCATTGTATTGGTGCTTTGTTAACTATCCAATTTTAATTTTTATTTTGAGTGGAAAGTAGCATTACAAAGTAAGACAAAACATTAAGAAACTATAAATCAACACTCAATATGTAATATACCTATGTCGAGCAAGAAATAACTGTTTGATAAGACTGAATATTTTCACACACACAAAAAAAACACAACAAAATAGGAGATATCATATCATCCATGAAAACAACTTTTTAAAATGGGTTAAAAAATGGTGGGGTCGAAGTGTGACATAGGAGACTAAGAGGACTTTCAGTGATGATACTTGTGTCGTTCCGTTATTTGTTGCCGTCTCTTTTTATTAGATTACGATCCTTACCGACATTTGATGTGTGACATTTCTCTTTTGAGAGGATGATATTTTTAGCAATTAATTTTAGTATGTTTAGGTATGAATCGGCGAAACAAAATTTTAAATCAAACCAATTATAGATCAGATGGGATATCGTGTGATCGGACTCTAATAGTATATTAAATTATAGACTTTCAATTCAAAATAAATTAACAATGAATGTATTCATTCATATCCTTCATACATCTCTATCCACATCCAATGTACCACATTATCCTTAATACCCTTAACTCCATTATTGCTTCTATAAATCTTACACACACTGTTATCAACTATAAGATGGAGAAATGCATTTGTAAATACTATATACGCATAATTAATTAATTATGTTTAAAAATACAGTCACTAATATTTTAATACAAAATGATGATTTTGAGATGAAGCGTGCGTTTCGGGATACGTGTGAATAATCATTGCCACAATCACTCATTGAACATTCTCTTCTTCTTCTTCTTTTTTGGCACATTTGTAGTAAATATTAATGAGCATATTCTATATCATTTGAATTTACTAGAATTGTAGATAGAAATTCAAAACAATATATGATGAAGTCTACAACTAGAAGATGGATAGCAAAACGACCAAGAGTACATGTATATCCCATGTAAAATAATTGTATCATGAAAAATAGCAAAATTATTCGAGTACAACAACTTAAGCCATGGTCCATGGAGACAGTAATATATATATATATATCATAACCCAAAACGACATGTGGAAACATAAGACTAAAAGGTTTGGTATGTAGCTCACTAAAAATATATATATGTTCACACATTGGTTATAAAAATACCTTATCAACGAAAAAAGAAAAAGAAAAACAAGGCTAAGAAATAGAATCAAAAGAACATATAAATGAAATATAACGGAAAGTGGGTCCAAACATCGATCGTGATATAAACTTTATGATTCTCACGCCTAGTGAATGGTGTCACAATTTTCGTTGTTATTATTGCCCTTCTTGTAGGTAAATATATTATTTTAAAGAATGATTTTTCTTTTCTTTTTAAAGAATGATTGCTCTGAGTTTGAGGGTATTTTCAAGTAGTTACCCCATTTTGAGTATTTTTTGTTCGATTATTCTCTATTTCCAATTCTAAAATTGAGATATTCACTTTATAGTGTATATTGGAAATGAATAACTTTAAATATAGAATAAAATTAGAGATCTCTATTTTGTAATTAAAAATTAAATAAAGTAAGAGAATATTATCTCTAAAATATAATTTAAAGGTCAATATGTAGAGAGATTGAAGATGGTTTTAGTTAAGAAAGAGGACATCAATATCGACGAAATTACGTGTTTTCTCTAAGTATGTAAATAAATTTGTGAAGATTTAACTTTTTGTTTCTAATATATGTATAATACTGTAGTAAAATAGATTTTAGTAGTTGATTTGCATAACAAATACCAAGAATAAATATATTAAAAATAATCTCAATTTTATTAATCAATATAAAAAATTAAAAACCCTATTTTGTAAGAAAATTAAAATCTTAAAATCTACAAAACTTTTAAACCAGAAAATTATCTGATTAAATTATTAAAAAAAATATTTATCAAAATTAGCTTTTACCAATACTATTATCATAAACAAATAATTGCATATTTATCTGTTGCTATTGAAACTTTTTACATAACTAAATTTAAACTAAGTAGTCCAACTCCTAACCTTAAATACATACACATTTCTTCATTTTTAACCAGAAATTACATCCATTGAAATTTCCACGCATCATCAGTCACAGTGGGCGGCTCACCACCACACCTAACAATTTCCACTCTCTTTTTTCTTCCAAGAAAAGCAATTCATTTTGACCTTTTCTCTATTGAATTAACACTTGCGTGAAAAAAAAAAAACTGAAAATGAAAGTCCCAATAATCGAAGGTACAGGTTCGTTAAAGCTCAAAGTCAATTAGAAAGCAAGTGGAAAAGCCCATTAGTAGCCCAAAACAAGATATGTTTAAGTTTGGGGTTTGGTACTAGCTAGGGCTTGTTTGTTTTTCATCACGTTAGTCTGATACTATAATTTAAATTTTAGGGAATTTAGTTAGATCTGAAGTGTTTAGCGATGGAGATTGCTCGCAAATACATGTTTCCTTTATTCTACATCGGTGTATATGAGGCTGTAAAGGATCCTTCATGTGATTCAATAATATCGTGGGGCAAAAGCAACAATAGTTTTATCATTTGGAAACCGGCAGAGTTTCACAAAAAGATGATTTTGAAGCCCGGACATATCAGTAACCCCAATTTCCGACCTAAAGTATTACGTAAGTTTTGTATTTGCAAGATTAACGAATCATCTCGGTTTTGAATTAATGTTACTATGTGTGTGTTGGTAGGGATTTAAAAAAGGTGAAGGGGTCTGAGCACATGGAATTTGGAAATGCTAATTTTTTCAGAGGTAAACCTGAGCTTTTGAAGAAGATTGCTTTGAGTAAAAATGCGACCAAGTTTTTGAAAGCAAAGCTAAAGCAGAAAAAGCAGCGCTTCTCTTGCAACATTTGCGAATTTGATAACTTCATTCTACTGTTTCATCATCATCATATATAAACATAATGGTATTTGCAACACCATTATGTTTATCTTTGTTTAATTTATATGTATGGCATTATGTTTATACAATTTGTACCACGCTTTAGGTTGTCAAACATTTTAATTTAAATATCTTATTTATAGACAAAAAAGAGTGTAAAGTATATTATCAAACAGAAGATTAATAAAAAAAAAAATTGTAGATTAGAGTCACTCATCTAAGCCAAACTGAGAATTCAGGACTAGGTCTAATGCCGCATCAAACCCACAACCAACACTAAACTTAGAGATTCACATATTAAGTATTAAAGAAAAGTACCTAAGTATAGAGAGACTCAAGGAAATTTCATCAAGCAAGATCATTCCACTGGAGATATCCTCCGTCACCGCCTTCATCTGTAAACTCGTACACAGCACCCGTTGCTGCCAACAAAAAGACTTTGTTCAGGCAATCTTTTCAACAAGGTAAGATGCAGGATGAAGAAAACATGGAATATTTACCTTTGTAACCACCTTGAACTTGATCATCAGCCAGAAGAAGTGGAGTGTCCAAGTCTATGAATCTGTATATTACTTCTTAACTTGTCAGAATTATAATGGTCGAATTAGCACAAAAATGTGGTGTTTACATATTAAGTATACCTGAAACACCCAATGCCGGCAGCAAGGTGACCAGAGAACCCCATTGCTAATCTAGTCTCCACCATTCCCCCTATCATAAGCTCAATTCCAGATGATCTAGCCAATTCAATTACCTCAAGGGCCTCGAGGATTCCGGTTTTGGCGAGTTTGATGTTAACAACATCTACAATATCACCTTCTATGATTTTCTTGAGATCAGTCAAATCTCTGCAACTCTCATCTGCTGCAACAGAAACTCCGAATCTGTTCTTTGCAGTTCGAGTCACGTGACTAAGACCTTCCCAATTGTCTCTGTGGACGGGTTGTTCAAAGAGAACCGGGGTAACCTTCATTTTTGGGTAAAACAATCACAACACTTGAGCTTCAGACCGAGAAATGAAAGGCTCTAACGTTCAAGACCTAACAGAGAAGACCCACAAATGATTCATAAACTTTTTTACCATGAAGCTTCTCGAGAACTCTAACAGCTTCCTCTGTTTTATAACCTTCATTGGCATCCAAAATGAAGGAACAAGTAGGGTGCACTGCACGTATAGCCTGAAGAACTTGTATGTCAGCCTTAAGATTCTTCCCAACCTTGAGCTTCAAGGTTTCAAAACCTCGTTTTTTATACTTTAAAGCCAAAATCGAAGCTTCGTCCGGAGAAACTATAGGAATCTGAACATCATCACAAACATCTTTTTCAATTATTTTTCAAGCCATTAACATTCTACAAACAATTCAAAACTCCATCATCAGAAACTATGAATGCAGTGTCAACACATATAATCTAAGTAATACTCATAGTTCTAAATGACTGGAAAGTTTGCGAATTTGGTTTGCAAAACACACCGAACATAAATGGAAATAGTACCAGTAAGAGCTAAGGTTAGAACAGAACTGTTATGTCGGTGGTAATAGTAGTTGAAGCTCCACCAAATAGTTTCCACAATGGCATTCCTACGCTCTTAGCTGCTGCATCAATCATCGCCATGTCCATCCCTGCTCTTACCTATTATACCCATTTCAGAACTTTCTTATTCATTGAGAGATTTACTAATTAAACACATCTCAAACAGTGAAGATCACAGCCAATTCTCAAAATCAGATCTTTAGCTTCATTTTTGCAGACATGTAGATAAGAAACACAGAGGTTTGACTTACAGAGGCAAATTCATGGCCAGGGAGAAATCTTCCGATCTCATGAAGAACATCGCTCACTTTCATCTCCGGTAACTCCCTCAGAAACTCACAAGCTTCCCGCGCTTTTACCATGGCTGTTAGCTGATTCTCTGCCGTCACCGACGGCAAAATCGGAGCTTCTCCCCAACCGACACATCCATCGCTAAGCTCAATTCGAATCGCAACATTACTGACGGAATCAAGCCGTGACGAAGCTATAGTGAAAGGGGAGAGCAGAGGCACGTTCAGTTCGCGATTCTCTGCTCTCTGCACCTTGACCGTAAAATTCTCCGTGAAAGTTTTGAATCCAGACGCCGCCGACATAACGAGGATCGGAGGATTTTGGAAATTGAGAGTTGAATTGACGAGTGGAGAAGAAGATACGATCGAAAACATCTTTGCTTTTAGGCTTTAGTGTTTTAAACTGTCTCGCTTTATACTAATCCCACTTGTATTTCTAATATTTAATTATCAAAAATTTAATTTAACAAGTGATTTTCACATTAACCATGGATGATCAGAACGATGCATTTACTATTAGTTGTTAACTAGTTATATATGACAAATAATATATGATGGAAAAAAAACAAACAATTGTGTAGATGTTTAACTTTCCTCATAGGGAGTTTCAAGTTTTTTTTTTTTTTTTTAATTTCTTTCCCAACTGAATTCGAATCATTTTTCAAAAGAAGTTATGATACAGTTAAATATATGTAGAATAGCAACTATATGACTAAGGGGTTTAAATTTTTTATGTAGCCATGAAGATGAAGAAATTAATGGGAGAAGGAAGAAGGGCAAAACCATTCCCATTCTTTGCTTCTTGAAGATGTGTTTTGTTACCTTTGCTCACAAGCCTAGAACCTCAGCCTCTCTGTCTACCTCTTTCTTCTTATATTTGTTGCATTCCCCATTTTCTCCAAATCCAAAACAACAACTTTACATAAGCTATCGCCTTTATTTTTAATTTCTCTTTCTTACCATATTCATTTTATCCTAATAAATTTCATAAAATCATGCCGATATTTACAGGGTCTTCTGATTCTGAAGACGAAAAAATGTTTCATAAAACAACTAAATTCTTCTCTCGTCAACGATCAATTCATTCCATACTTGGAGGTGGCAAAGGTATTTATCTCTTTCTTTTTAACTTTTTATCGATTCAATTTTTATGCGTATTTACATGTGAAAGTACATGTTTTATATCCATCAATTCTCTAAAAAGAGCACATTTCATAATTTGTTAAAACTGCCACTACACATATAAAGTTTCAAAACACCTGTATAGAAAGGATCATAACCTTTTTATATTTGATAAAGTTTGTGGTATTTTTGGAAGTTTCTAAAAAATTGTGATATTTAAATAAAATAAAATAAAAGTGTTTTGTGGTATATTTAGAATATTTCCCTTTCATATAATAGAATAATCATTCGTGTGTTCCTAATAGATAATATAGTAGCCAACCACAAAATTCAACTAATTAGTAGTTGTGGTTACAGTTGCAGATATTTTGTTATGGAAAGAGCCAAAAATAGCTGCAACATTGGTGATAGGAGTGAGCCTTTTATGGTTCTTAATGGAAGTAGTGGAATACAATTTCATTACCCTAATATGTCATGCTTCCATGTCCTCCATTCTTCTTTTCTTCATTTGGTCCACTGCTTCTGATTTTCTCAATTGGTATGTTCATATCTTTACATTGATTAGTCTTTTTTTATCTAACGATTCGTTCCTAAATATACAAATTAATTACGCGATTTCCTAATCAATAATACAATGCAGGGAAAGGCCAATAATGCCAGAAGTAGTACTAGACGAATCTTCTTTCAAGGAACTATCAAGAAGCTTCTATGTTAGATTCAACCAAATCCTCTCGAAGCTTCTTGACATTGCTTATGGAAGAGATCCTCCACTTTTTTTTCTCGTAAGATATTATATTTTATCATTTATACTTATATAGTTTTGGATTACCTATTGTTCTTTTCCTTAAACTGGTTACATGTTTTTCATCAGACAACAATCTCACTTTATATCCTATCCATCATCGGAACATATTTCAACTTTGTGAATCTTCTGTTCATAGGTATGAATTTAGTTTATTCAAATGAGTAGATTTAATTTATTAATCAATAAACGGAGGATTAACTATTGAACGTTGTACCGTTCAGGGTTTGTAAGCATGCAAACCTTGCCGGTTTTATATGAGCTGAACGAGGGTGAAGTGGATAGAGTGGCGAGTAAGTTGATGAGGAAGATGAGGAAGCTGTATAGGAACGTCGACTCGAATGTTCTGAGTAAAATCCCAAGAGGATCTGTCAAAAGCAAGAAACTTACTTAATTCTTCATTGTTAAATTATATACATATTTATTATTTCTGTAACTATATCTCCTGTAATATAAACTATAAAAAGAAATCTCTACCTCGACAAACATAAACTATATTTAAAAAATAAAAATATAAGGCAAATCAAACACAGAGGTGTGCTAAAGGCAAACCATAAAGGCTTTTGCTTAGGCCACCAAAATATATAAATTTTTTAGGTTCACAACATGTCAAAAACATAGGGTATCAGGATGGCTAAATGGTGTCCGAAATTATCTGCTAGACTTAGGTTCAAGTCACGTATTTACTCTCCAATTGGAATTTTGTTTTTTTGTTTAGTTACAGAAAAAAAATCAGATTTTCTTAAGAAATCCAAGAATTAAAAAGAAAAATAATTTAATGAAATCAAAAATTCCAATTAGATTTAGATCTGTTTTTCATCAACAAAGAATTTTGGATCTTATTCTTCCACCGGCGTACGTCAACCTCCACACCGTTGATTTTCTTCTTCAAGTATATTTCATGTGTTTTTTTCTCAACTTCTCTTTTCTCTGTTTTTTTTCAAACTTTTTTAATCCTTTAATCGAATAGTAATTATGAAGTTGCTTTGTTTATTAAAGTTTTAAGTGAAAAATTTGGGTACGTGAATAATGAAAGTGATGAGTATGTTTGTGAACTGATGAGAAAGATTATTTCTTAGTTTTTTTTAAATTATTGTTTGTTTTCAGTAATTTAGGTTGTTTCAAAAATATACTAATATTTATTTTAATAAAAAAACACATTGAAGAGACCCTATTTTCTAAATTCGTCTTGTGCCCTTATGAACTTGGACACGGTTCTGATTAAGCAGACTTTGTTTTGTTTGATAGAAACTAAAAAGTAAAAACTAAAAAGACTTGACTGAATCTTCCTCTGCATCTCTCAGGAGGAAGAATATCACTTAGATTTTGAAAGGACACAAGACCGAAAAAAGTAATTCTCTCTCTCACCAATGGAGGATTCAGCCTCCGCTGCTGTCCCCTCTAATAGACTATACATTGTATATACTTCTCATGTATAGATTAGCACATAGGCAAGTGTATATAAATACATACTTGTAATTACATTGTTAATTAATAAAAGATGCACATATTATTTACATCTTCTGTTATGGTATCAGAGCGGTGAGATTTAGCTCAACCATCGCCGTAACAACTTTTCTCCCTGATTCCGTTTCCGGTTGATTTCTCCGATCTTTCGTCGGAATCTTCGATCCATCACCATCACAACTCTTTTCCGCTTTCCTTTCACATCTCTGATTCTTTGTTTTCGATTCTTGTTCTTCTTTTCTTTTCCCATTCTTTCCGATCGATAAAGATTTGATTCCTCAAATTTTTCTTTGAATCAAACTTTTCTTCGACTCATCCATGGGAAAACGGAAGTGCAACTCGAAGTATCGCACTGAAATTTCTGATCCAGAACCCGATTCAGCGCAACCTACCGGAATTCCTCGTCGCGAATCGCGATTTTCTCAAGAAGGATCCGGATCTGGTAAACGAAGTGAACGACAACGATCTTTGTCACCGACAGTCAAGATTCATGGTTTTCGTGCTTCGCCTGCGTTTGAGGTATCTGATTCTCCTGATAATCCTCACAGTCCTTTTCATCTTCATAACTCCGATCATCCTGGTATAGTTCTCGTTAGCGATCTTTTAGATGGAGGAAACTATGGAGTGTGGCTGATTACTATGACTACTAGTCTGAAGCGAAGAACAAATTAGGCTTCATAGATGGTTCAATCCCCAAACCTGTAGAATCTCATCCTTATTATGCAATCTGGTGTTGTTGCAATAGCTTAGTGAAAGCTTGGTTGTTGAAGAGTGTCAATGATAAAATCCGCAATAGTATCTTGTACTTTTATCTTGCATCGGATATTTGGAAGGATTTGTACACCCGTTTTCACAAGACTAATCTTCCAAGATTGTACAAGTTGCGTCAACAGCTCTTTTCTTTGCGACAAGGAAATATGGATTTATCATCTTATCACACTCAAACACAAAGTTATTGGGCAGAACTATCAAATCTACAGGCTACATCAAGAACAATTGAAGATTTGCTGCGTGAGAGAGAGACAAACCGAGTAATCGATTTCTTGATGGGTCTAAATGAGAGTTATGACAACATCAGAGGTCAAATCCTTATGAAGAAGACATTACCAACTCTTTCTGAAGTTTATCACATTCTGGATAGTGATGAATCTCAACGATCAGTGCGAGTTCAATCTTACAGTGGTATAAAACCAGCGACATTACTTGTTTCTTCAGGAAATCCAAATCAAAAATCAAGGCCGGTTTGTTCCTATTGTAATGGAGTTGGTCATGTGGTTGACAGATGTTACAAGAAACATGGATATCCTCCAGGTTTCAAACACAAAGGAAAATTCAACAAGAATCCTTCATCTCAACCTTCTGCTAATATGATGATCAATGATGAATCTTCAGATCATGTCTCTTCTCACCAAAGTCCTACTGCTTCTTCTCTTCCAGGTCTTACTAACGATCAAATGCAACAGTTCATCGCTTACTTTAGTACTCAACTCAGCAACCAGAGCACTACTCCAACAATTCCTGCACAAGAGGGACTCTCTGCTTCGACTTCAGCTGTACCATCCACTTCTAAAGTGTCTGGTACGTTCCTACCATTATATACTTTCTCTATTATCAGCATGCCTTCTATGCTTTCTTCTGGAGATGCTATGGTTTCTGTAGATTCATGGATTATAGATTCAGGGGCAACACATCACGTTTCTCATTCTCCTTCCCTTTTCACTAACCTTTCCCCAATGACCAATACCTTTGTCACCTTACCTTCTGGTATATCAGAGAGCATTGTTGGTATAGGTTCAATTGCACTTAGTGAAAAGATAATTCTTAAAAATGTGTTGCTTGTTCCTTCTTTTTGCTATAATCTGTTGAGTGTGAGTTCTTTTACTGATAATATAGACTTTATGATTAGTTTTACTAAGGGTTCTTGCTTTATTCAGGATCTTACTCGGGAATTGATGATTGGCAAGGGTAGACGCATTTCAAATCTTTATATTTTGGAGTCTAGTTCTCTCATATCTGCTTGTTCGTATCCAGGTAATAATAATACCATTGTTTGCTCTAGTTTAGCGGATATTTATACATGGCATGCACGTTTAGGGCATCCTGCTTCTTCCAAAATAGATTTACTTACTAAAGGATCTTTTATACATGTTAAGAAATCTGTGGCTAGTTCTCATTGTGAAATTTGTCACTTAGCTAAACAAAAACGCTTGTCTTTTCCTACATCAATTACAATAAGTAATGAACCATTTTCTTTGTTACATATTGATGTTTGGGGTCCTTTCTCTATTGATACATCTGAAGGTTTTTGTTACTTTTTAACCATTGTTGATGACTATAGTAGGGCAACTTGGGTGTACTTGCTAAAGTCTAAATCTGATGTTTTGCATGTTTTTCCTGCTTTTATCACCATGGTAGAAAATCAATTCAATACTAGAGTCAAATCTGTTAGGTCTGACAATGCTCCTGAACTTTCATTTGTACAATTTTACAAAGACAAAGGTATTTTCCCATACCATTCTTGTCCAGAAACTCCAGAACAAAACTCCATTGTAGAACGCAAACACCAACATCTTCTAAATGTTACCCGTGCTCTAATGTTTCAATCACATATTCCTCTCCAATATTGGGGTGATTGTATTCTTACCTCTGCGTTTTTAATCAATAGAACCCCTTCCCCAACCCTCAATAATAAAACTCCTTATGAACTTTTAACCTCAAAACCCCCTGATTACAACCAACTTAAAACTTTTGGCTGCTTATGTTACAAAAGTACTTCTATTAAATCTAGAACAAAGTTTGATCCTAGGGCTAAAGCTTGTGTCTTTCTAGGATATCCATCGGGCTATAAGGGTTATAGACTTCTAGATTTAGAGACTAATAGCATCTCCATTTACAGGCATGTTGTATTTCATGAAAATATTTTTCCTTTTGCTGCTACTTCTCTTTCTGATTCAGCAAAAGCTTTCTTTCCATGTCCTGTGAATACCGATGCTTGTTTATCTTCTGTAACAACATCATCTGCTGATCTTTCGCCTCCTGTGCAATCATCTTCTCATGAAAGTTTGCCTTTGGCAATTTCATCCCACAGAAAAAGAAACCCTCCATCATATCTATAGGACTATCATTGTAATCTCTCTTCTTTGTATCCCATCTCTGCTTATCTATCCTATGATAAGTTTTCTTCTCTTCATTTTGCTTTCATCAACTCTATTCCTCTTTGTTCTGAACCCTACTCTTATAATGAGGCAAAGAAGTCCCAGGAATGGTGTAAGGCCGTGGATGCAGAGTTTAGTTCTTTAGAGGTGCTTGATACTTAGGATGTTTGTTCATTACCTAAAGGAAATGATACGGTTGGTTGTAAATGGGTATTCAAACTCAAGCTTCATGCAGATGGAAGTCTTGAAAGACATAAAGCTCGTTTAGTTGCGAAAGGGTACACGCAACAGGAAGGTATTGACTTTGTCGATACTTTCTCTCCGGTCGTAAAAATGGTAACTGTCAAAATGCTTCTTGCTATTTCTGCCAAAAAGAAATGGAAACTTCATTAGTTACACATCTCCAACGCCTTTCTCAATGGTGAACTTGATGAAGAAATTTATATGGCATTACCAACAGGATATTCTGAAAGACAGGGGGACTCTTTGCCACCCAATGCTGTTTTGAAACTCAAAAAGTCTATCTATGGTTTAAAACAGGCATCTCGACAGTGGTTCCTCAAGTTTTCTTCTGCAATCATCTCCCTTGGTTTTCATAAAATAAATGGTGATCACACTCTCTTCTTCAAAGCTACTGAGAATTCTTTGGTCATCATTTTAGTGTATGTTGACGATATTCTCATCGCAAGTGATACTGATCAGGCGATTCAAACTTTCATCTCTCAACTCAAGGATTGTTTTAAGCTTCATGACTTGGGAGAACTGAAATATTTTCTTGGTCTTGAGATCGCTCGTTCTCCTTCTGGTATTTCACTTGGTCAACATAAATATGTTCTAGAATTGCTCACTGATCATGGTTTACTAGGTTGTAAACCTTCTCCAGTTCCAATGGATCCTAATCATCAGCTTTCCTCCACCAATGGTGAACTTTTACCAAAACCGGATGTATATCGTCATTTGGTTGGAAAGCTTATGTACCTTACAATCACAAGACCGGACATTTCATTTGCTGTTAACAAGCTTTGTCAATATTCATCTGTCCCACGATGACCACATTTGAAGGCTACTCATAAGATACTTCATTACTTAAAAGGTTATATTGGGCAGAGTCTCTTTTATCCTACAGATGGTGACTTCCAAATCAAGGCTTTCTGCGATTCTGATTATGCACAATGCCCAGACACTCGACGTTCTGTCACTGGCTTTTGTGTCTCCATCGGTCAATCTCTCATTTCTTGAAAATCAAAGAAGCAAAAAGTGGTTTCTAAATCCTCTGCTGAAGCAGAGTATCGAGCTTTATCTTATACATCTGATGAAATCATTTGGTTATCTCGAATGTTGGCTGATCTTGGTGTTCCCTCTCCTGCTCCACCGGTTTTATACTGTGATAGTATAGCTGCTTTACACATTGCTAAAAATCCGGTTTTTCACGAACGCACCAAACATATTGAAAAGGATTGCCATGCTGTAAGGGAGAAGCTTGAAGCTCGATTACTCAAGACTCTTCATGTTAGATCCGAAAATCAATTGGCTGATCCCTTTACTAAGGCTCTTTATCCTGGTTTGTTTCATCGTCTAATGTCCAAGATGGGTCTTCATAATCTGATGACGCCATCTTGAGGGGGACTAATAGACTATACATTGTATATAGTTCTCATGTATAGATTAGCACATAGGCAAGTGTATATAAATACATACTTGTAATTACATTGTTAATTAATAAAAGATGCACATATTATTTACATCTTCTGTTACCCTCCTTTGTTTCACCGGCCACTCCTTCTCTTTCCCTCAATTCATCTCCTCCTTCTCCGGACTTTTCTCTCTTTCCTCCATTACCTTTCAAAAATCCAATCCCGACTCCCTCCTCTCACCATCGTGATTCATCTACCATCTCAAAAACAAATCCTTCAACACAAGTTTTGAAATCACCTGGTTTCCTATGATATGATATGATCTGAAACCACTCTCCGATTCTCACGTCAGCTCCTTTATGGGTTTCTCTGAAATATGTTCCTCCCCAGCTCTGGTCATCAGACGGTTTTGACCTCATAGCCAGCGGTTTCGGTAAGCACATCCCCTCCAGGCCTTCTTTATCTCCGAATCTAGAAGATGTTCGAATCTGAGTGATTGTTAACCTCGAGAAACCCTTGCCAAATGCTGTCATCGTCCGCGAAGAAGAGGGCAACAAGGTGCATGTCGGTGTTGCTTTTGATCGTCTTCTGCCGCAGTGCTCTTGCTGCTTCCGTTTTGGTCACATGGCACATCGGTGCCCATCCTCCGCTCCTCCCCGTCGTGCCCCTCTGCCATCAAAGCAAGCTCCGCCCCATCTCCCCTCAGCTCTGCCTGAGCCTACGCTGCCGCTGGAATGCTGCCCTCCAGGAATTCCCCGGGAGTCCTCTCATCTCAAAGCTTCCGTATAGAGCGGCGACTTTATATCCGTACATCACAAGAAAAGTCTTAATACTCAGTCCTCAAATCTCATTCCTTCATCAGATAACCTAATGAGCCAATTTCTCACAATTTCGGCCCGTTCGTTTAGACCCTTCTACATTTTCAAGAAGCAGGTCAAGCTTGACTCTTCAAAAGGCCCATCTTTACAGACCCACTCTTCAGCCCAAGACTTGCAACCAAACTCCTCTAGCCATTCACACAAGGCCCATCTTTAATTAAAGTCTTCGTCTCCACCTTCTTCCTCTATCGTTAGCAGTGCTAAGCTTCATTTTCTGGCCACAACCATCTATGAGTCTGCTCAATCGCATCAACCACCTGCTCCCCCTATCACCTCGCCCGTCGCTCATCAGAATCCGTCGGCCGTTGTCTCCGACATCATCGCCTCCTATCAAGTCTCTTCCTCTGACCTCCTTTCTCCCTCGTCTCTGACCAAGTCAGCTCTTCCGCCCTCCTACAAGTCTGTTTATGCTGGTTCTCCTTCTTTCACCTCGCTCTTACACCAACAACACCAAGCATCTCTCTCCCCCGCCACCATCATCTCACCCCTTTTCTCCCAGCCTATTCCATAGTCGCTTCTCCACACCTCTACTGAAACCAATATGTAGCCCTCTCTGCACCAATATGTAGCCCTCTCTGCACCAATATGTAGCCCTCTCAGCCGCCAATCCTTCTCTTTATGCAGATCCAGTTCACGTCTCCTCTCGTCAAAAGAATCCAGGAGTTCCAAAGCCCCGTTCTTCGACCTTTGGAAAAAGATTATCTTCTTCAAAGCCTTCAAAAGATCAAAGGAGAAATCACATTGATCCATTCCCACCAAACAAGCGTTTTTTCAGACCATAATCTCTTTCCCCTATCCTTTTTATTTTCGATATCTTTTCTTGTTTTGGTCTTTTTATTATCCTTCTTTTTATCTTTGGTTTTTATTATTTGGTTTTATGGCGGATAACTCACTTTCAAATAATTTGCTTTGTTGGAATGTTAGGGGTTTCAACGATGACTGCAAACAACGTTTGGTAAAGAGTTAGATCACCTACTATAAACCTCTCATAGATGCTATTTTGGAGACCCGCGTTAGGGAAGAAGATGAAGCTCTCAGAATCAAAGAATCACTTTTCTC
This sequence comes from Cardamine occulta, assembly GCA_028015245.1. Classification (NCBI taxonomy): domain Eukaryota; kingdom Viridiplantae; phylum Streptophyta; class Magnoliopsida; order Brassicales; family Brassicaceae; genus Cardamine; species Cardamine occulta. The sequence goes on from CM051373.1 coordinate 7,299,184, forward strand.
CAACTGGAACTTGCAGACAAATTATTTTCACTCTCGTTTGGATCGTATTTGGTTTTTATGGGATCTATCTTTGAGCTGTATCGTCTACAAAAAAATCTCACAGTTGATCGTTGTTAGGGTTTTTGATCCTCAAACTGGGTTCTATGAGACAGTTACTTTCACCTACGCAAATAACTTCGACCGAGATAGAAGATCCTTGGGGTCAAATATTGTCGATCTCTCTCAACATCATTTGGTTATCAGCAGACCTCTCTTAGAAATCGGGGACTTCAACCAGATTCTTCTCTCAAGCGAGCATTTTTCCTCTATCCCTAGCGCTCTTCCTTTAGCAGGCATAGAGTTTTTTCAGAATTGTCTTTCTGAGAATGGTCTCTCTGACCTCGTTTTCAGAGGATTTTTTCACACTTGAACGAATAACTGGCGCACCAACCTTATCACCCACAAACTGGACAGACTTTTGGTTAATGAAGTGTGGACCCTTACCATTCCTAAGGACACCGCCTTCTTTGATTCTCCGGGTCCCTCTAATCATTCTCCCTGCTTGGTCTCTATCCCTGGTACAGTTACTCGGCGTTCGAAGACCTTCCGTTATTTCCACTATATTTTTTTTCATCCTTTTTTCATGGAGAGGTTGTATTCTGCTTGGTCTGAGTGCAATCTGTTGGGTTCGTATATGCTCAGATTGGCTACAAAACTGAGTGCTGCAAAATCTTGTTGTAAGCAGTTGAACAAAGAAGGCTTTCGTAGGATCCAATAGTGCACCGAGGATGCTTTATCTTCTCCCCAAAGGGCTCATGCTTCTCTCCTCTCTGACCCCTCCCTATATAACCATGAGACTGAGCTTGCTGCTCGGGGTCACTGGAGGCTCTTAGATGTCGTTCTTGAGAGTTTCTGCAATGGGTTGCAAGACGGAGATGCTAAAACAACCTTTTTCACAAATGTGTAATCTCATGCCCACTCGAACAGTATCCATTGTCTCCGCAATGCTGGAGGTATTCTAATCACCGATGATTCGCTCCTGAAAGAGATGGTTGTTGATTTTCTACCGACTCCTTCTTGGTTCTGTGAATCCAGCTGTGTTATCACCTTCCATCCACCATCTCCGCCTTATCTACCCTTTCGGAACCGCCTCCGTAATCAATCATCTCCTTTCTGCCATCCCTTCTCCCGAGAGCATCATCGCTACAGTCCTCCATTTTCCCACCAATAAAGCTCCGGGTCCTGACGGTTTACCAATTGACTTTTATCATGCTTCTTGGTCTATCATTGGTCATGATGCATCTCAGCTGTTTTTGAGTTCTTTAGGTCTGGTAAACTTCTCAAGTAGCTGAATCCCACTGCCATATCCCTGATTCCCAAGGTCACGGGAGCGGTCAACCTCAAAGACTTTTGGCCTATCTCCTGCTGTAACCACTTCTATAAGATCATATCCTCTATTCTCGCAGGACTCTGAAGTTTTTCCTTCTTCAAGCAGTTCAACACAACCAAGTGGGTTTCGTTAAAGGTTGTCAACTCTGTGAGAACATCCTTCTTGCTTCTGAGCTTATCAGTGACTTTAACAAGCCTGGCCCCATTTCCCGTGGTTGTCTCAAGATTGACCTGATCAAGGCCTTCGACAAACTTCACTGGGACTTCATTCTCCAGCTCCTTAGAGCTTTTGATCTCCCTGAAATCTTCAATGGTTGGATCCGTGAGTGCATCACCTCTCCCTCTTTCTGTATCAACTTCAATGGTGATTTGACTGGTTACTTCCAAGGGTATAAAGGCCTCCGTCAGGGAGATCCCATATCCTCCTATCTTTTCGTTCTCTCTATGGATGTTCTTTCTAAGCGCCTTGATGTAGCCATCGCCTTCGAAGATATTCTCCTCTATCTGTCATGCCAAAACCTGGTGATATCTCATTTATCTTTTGCTGATGACATGTTGATCTTCTTTGATGGTTCTGATCACTCTTTGCGAGGTATTCTATATGTTCTTGATAATTTTTTCAGGATGTCCAGCCTGGGTATTAATCTTCTTAAGTCCACCCTCTTTCTCGATGGCAACGATCATGTTATTCTTCACGATATAGCCACAAGATTTGGTCTCTCCGAGGGCTCTTTCCCGTCAAATGTTTAGGAGTTCCTCTCCTCCCCAACAAGATGCGAGCTTAGGACTTCCAGTCCCAAATCGATCGCTTCAACACCATATTCACTTCTTTGACCAATCATCACCTTTTTTTTGTCGGTCGTCTCCGGTTGATCCAGTCAGTTATCTACCCCATTGTTAACTTCTGGGCATCTATATTCATGCTCTCGAATTTCTGCCTTCTCACAATAAAAAAACTTTGAAATGCCTTCCTTAGGTTCGGGTCTACCCTCTCTATAAAGAATGCCAAGATCAGTTGGAACTCAGTTTACACTCCCAAGAGTTCTGGAGGCCTAAGTTTTCGTCGTCTAGCTAAGTGGAACAATGTTCTCGGACTCAAGCTCATCTGGCTCCTTTTCACCAAAGTGGGCTCTCTATGGGTCTCCTGGGTCAGGACTCATCATATAGGCTTTCAATCCTTCTAGGATATCTCATCTTCGTACCTTCACGGCAGCTGGATGTGGCGCCATCTCCTCAAGCTTCGGCATATTGCGAGGTCATTTCTCTTCTGTCACATTGGTATGGGTAACACTTGTTCTTTTTGGCAGGATAACTGGACAGGTTGGGATCCCTTTATTCTCTTGATCAGCCAACATCACACCCGTCTCACCGGTATTCTAGTCAATGCCACTGTTTCTCAGGCAATTCAGCATGGTCATTGGCTCATCTCTACTCGGAGCTATAATCAGTTGATATCCTTCATCAACAGCATTCTCCCGCCTGCAGACTCTAGACCAGGGAGCATATTCTCTTCTCTTGTCTTTATTCCCATTTTCTCCTTACTTCTGCTCTGCCTGCGATTCCTCCTAATTTAGACTTCCATTCTATTTTGCAGTGGCTCCCAATCTCGACAACGGATTCCTCCTTGATGCTTATTTACCACCTCCTCTTCCAAGCTACTGCATACTTGCTTTGGCGGGAGAGAAACGCGCGTATCCATTCCATGACTTCGAGACCTCCTTCACAACTCCTCAAGGAAATTATTACCACCGTCAAGGCTAAGCTCCTTGCTCTTTCACACTCCACTCCACCGCGAGACCCTTCTCTCCTTTAAGTTTGGTTCGGGCTTCAGTCATCCTCCTCCCACGTCACCAATCCTTCCATTTTCACCACCAATCACTCATATTAGGAGTTGTACTCTTTTCCCCTTATCCGGTTTTTTCCCAACTGGATTTTTCGCAGCAAAGTTTTAATGAAGCAACTACTTTTTTCTCTATTTTTTTTCCTTCTTTTTCATGTATCTTGTTCTCTTATTCTTTCATTTGTAATTTTTGTTTTGCTGTAATTTATTAACCCGTTCATAAAAAAAAAAATTAAAAAGTCAGGCAGGTATATATATTTGACTATTCTCACCTTAGTGCAGAATAGTCAATTGTCCTTGTCTTCAACGAAAAAAAAAAACTAGACTAATATTATGTTTGCAATTTATCAAATAATAATGAACTATAAATTTCTTAAAACCACTAATCTTGACCTATTAAACCTAACCTCGACGTCATCTTTTATGTTAAAAACACATAACTTTGAACGATAAATTATTATAAATTGTCATACTAGCATTTATTAAAATGTATATTGGAGGGAGTAATAGTATTAAAATGGGTATATTTTTTTTCTATTGCAGTCGTTCTTATCGTTTAAACACAGTCTTATAAACCGTGATAACCATTAATCTACGAATGACTTACTTAAAGTAATCTTAGGTAGGGATTTTTCAACTATAAGTAGGAAAGCCTTTCACGTTAAACAACTAAACCTCATCCACATTAACCAGAGAGAGAGAGAAAGAAATGGCGAGGTACTTGGAAGATGTAATGAGCATGGCAACAACAGCACAGTTCGTTGGTAGTTACCTCTTTCATGTCGTGTTCTTGGCTCTCATCGGCTGTTGTGTCCTCTCCGCTCTGTTATTCTCTTGCGCCGACGGTACCTCCAACGACAGAGCCAATTCAGGCGGTGGAGCCGGTTGTGGCGGCGCCGGTTGCGGCGGTGGCTGTGGAGGTTGAGATTTCCTTCGTCTTCGTCGGGGAAAAAATTACAGAACTGTCGAGAAGTTTACTTCCGCGTCGTTGTCCTTGAATCTCTCTTTTATTTTTATTGTAAGCATATATTACTATATTAGATCGTATAGCAATTTTTTTGTTTTCTCTCATTTAGATTAATTTGATGCAATTAAGGCACTGTACATTCAAAATAATTTTCCGAAGAGGTGATTCTATCTCACCGCAAAAACAAAAGGTCTAAAAATACAGAACTTTTATTCAATTACCAAAACTGATTCTGAACCAAACCGAAGAAGAAAAAAATATGAACCAACGATTTCCATTTAAAAAGGAACAATTTCCAGCCAAAAATTATTCCAGTTCAAATACTTAAATTTGATTTTTATTCTTCGGTCACTTTCTTTCTAAACCAGTAAACAGATCCAAATCCCATATTTAGGTCCTAATTTCATAATTTGACTACTGTCTTATGGTTTATGGCCCTGATAGGCACCACCAACAGCAGGGACCAAGGTTCATGAGATGCAAAGAAGCAAACCAAACAAAAATATGGAGTTACTACCATCCAAGATTCTTCATGGCTCTGAAACCCAAACCCCTACCAGATCAATTAATTGCCAAAATGAAACAATCATATAGATTATTTGTTGTTATCAGGCATTGATGGCATCTGATTCTTTAGACCTTATGATCTTGGCTTGTAGTTTCTGCATAAAAGCTGGATTGGCTTGGAGTCTCTGTTTTACATATGAAGTTCTTATGTCCTCAGCGATTTTGTTGGCTTTCGCGGCTTCCTCTATCAAACCGTAAAGAGTTCTTAAGCAGTCTTTCCTGTTTTCCTCTCGGTGTTCAAACCTGTGACAGGACAAAAACATCTCTTGATTCAAAAAAATTTCTCTCGCAAAAGGCATAAGGTTTAAAGTTATATACCTCTCGCTGGTGATCGTAAGCTCATCTTTCCCCGAATTGTATCTTTTCCCCACAAGTTCCCTTAGCCTTCGAGCCTGATGCTTTGAGAGACCGAGCTCTTTTACTGTAACTGACATTTTAACTTTCCTGTTCTTTGGATGCCACGCATCGCCTCCAGGAGCAAAAACTATCCTTGATTGCCACCTAAGGATTGGGCCTTTACCAGGGGGGTCATCCAATTCGGTGTTCCAATCAGAAGCATCTGTTTCACCAAATTGGGGAGGACCCTCAGCTTCCATTTGATCCCCGTATTGAATTACCATCTCATCTTCGAATTCCTTGAAAAGCTCATAAGCTGCTTCGGGCTCAAGTTCACCTCTTTCACACATATCTCCGAGCTCATTAAACTTAACTTCAACTTTTTTCTTCAAGTCATCTGAATGAAAATACAGTCAGAGGATATCCCTAATGTTCTTATAAATGCATCACATGAACAAACCAATATGTTCTCTAAACGACCCTGCTGATCTGAGAAGCAATGAATCTCCATAGTACATTAGCTTCAAAGAGACCAACAATGATAGTTCTCCTACTATGATTTCAGCAAAACTTAAATAGAAAGGTTAACTAACTACAAAAGCTCAGTTCCATTACAGAGTGTGTTTAGCTATAACAAGACAACAAAAGCTCAGTTCCACTACAGAGTGTTTAGTCTATTAATCAGCCTACTCTATGAAGATAGAATACCTCAAAGGTTTCTAGTAGGTACTCAAAGATAGCTATGCCTAAGGATATGAATCGATGAATGGGAAGATGTATTTGAAAATAAAATCCCATTACCAGGAAGAAGCTTGTCCCATTGGAGCATATCCTCAAGAATCTCCTCGCATTCCTTAGTATCCTTAAGAAATCCATGTTGGATGCCTTCTCTAACCATGTGATCCCACTTCTTATCGTCCATGTTGAAAAATTCATTTTCACTCATCTTTTTCATCACGTGCTCCGGAGTGTTGTACAAATCATCGAGTTCTTCGTCAGTAGAATGGGCATCCTCGAAATCGGATTCAAAATCTTCATCCTTGACATCATCTTGGAAAGGTAGAGCCTCGAGTTCCTCAGCCAATCTATCATCTGTCTCCTCATGTTTGCCTACAAGTCTTCTCTTCAGAAGTGCTTCAATAACTTCGGGCAAAGCGTCCTCATTACCCTCATTGAAATACTTCTCTATACGGGCTTTAAGCTCTGAGACCACAAACCAAAATATTGTCAACTTACATTAGGACACAGCCCACATAACTCAATTTCGAACGATTAACTACAGATATTCAACTAGCTCAGTAATTTCACAAACCAAAATATTGTCAAATTACATTAGGACACAGCCCACATAACTCAATTTCGAACGATTAACTACAGATATTCAACTAGCTCAGTAATTTCATCAAGAGACTACATAGAAGAAACTCCAAATCTTAGATCGAAGAATCAGTTAAAAATTCAGAAATGGGGAGATGAGAATTAAACTACACCATTTCAACTAATACAAGGCACAAATGATTTTTTTTTTTATTTGCTTATATCAAGCGAACTACACAGCTTGAACAGAGGAGAGTGTTTTACCTTTGTTACTTACATCCTCTACAACGACATCTTTCTTATCGGATGACTCAGTCAGTGAAGACTCAGGCGCAGTAGTCGGGTTCTCACCGGAAGAATCGGATTCGGAGGAGAATAATCTGAATTTGGGAGGTACCGAAGCGGCGATCCGAGGGAGAAAGGGAGCATTAACGGCGCTTTGATGGGTTATCCGAGGAGAAAGGATAATCCTGCGAGCGCAGAGAGATACATTTCTGAAGAGAGCTCCTCTCATGGCGGATCAGAGATTTAGGGTTTTAGGTCGCCGTTCGTAATCCCAAGTACAAAGGGAGAATGGTTTAACGCTGTCAAAACTTTTTGAAGTCACAGTTTTTTTCCGATCAAAGCTCAATTTTTTTTCACTTTTTTAAAAAAACCAACAAAACGTTATTTTAAATTTTAAGAAAATCGCACAATTTTTATTTTTTTAATCAGAGTCTATCTTTTACCACCACAATTTTCGCGGTTAAATTTAGTGTGAGTTCTGAAATCAAATTATGACATATTAAGTTATGATGGAGTCATATTTGATTAGCATTGTTTGAAGAACAATTATTTACGTATTGTAAAACAGTCAGAACTGTTACTGGAAATTAGTTCTATGTATATTGGTTGCATTTCTTGGTTTTTATATAATCTTCGAATCAAGAAGATTCTTAGCTAAAATTTAATCTAAACCACAAATTCTTCATTTACTACGCCCAAAATAGTACTTAGAAAAACCATCCAAATAATATTTATTTTCCAGACATTAGCAATAACTATGATACGAACTTGAGAAAACGGTAAAGCAAAGCCTATGTATATCTAACGAGATGTAACGCGACGTTACATGAGATACGCAAAAGGACCAGAGCGCGCCGTGTAATTGGCTATACGACACTTTGCGCGTTTATTACCAAAGATGCAGTGTTTAAAGCGGCTGAGGCGCAGCCATATGTTGTTGCTGTTTGCTACCGTCAACAGCCATCTGCTTGGACATATCGGCTAGAGCAGCTGCGGCTGCGGCTGGTGTCATGCTTTGGTACGGAGACGCTAACGGAATAGCAGTGTTGGCAGCAGGAGGCTGTGCGTGGTAGTAAACTGCATCATTTGGAGAGTTTGTGTACTCATAAGGCGCACCGTAACTGGCGTTTACGTTTGTACCATGTTGAGGAGCTCCAGTACCGTAATTGGCGTTTGCGTTTGTGTTATGTTGAGGAGCTCCAGTACCGTAATTAGCGTTTGCGTTTGTGCTATGTTGAGGAACTCCAGCATAACCCATGTACTGATGCTGTTGCTGAAGCTGAAGAACCTGAGGGGGAGCGGCACGGTAAACGTTTTGGGAAGGTTCAGGTCTCGGGTTTGTGGCGGGTTTTGAGTTTGGGTAGAGCGGGGGAGTTCCTGCTGGGACATACTGCTGAGATTGCGGAACGGACATCACGTAAACCGGGTAGTTTTGTTGCTGATGAGGGTAAACCGGGATGTATTGTGATGGATGAGGGATGTACTGAACACCTTGGTGTAAGAAAGGTTGTTGAGCCGAGGGTTGATGTTGTTGGTCCATAGTTGTGTACGTACCTGGCTGAGATAGGACGTGGGAGGCGGTTTGAGCTGAAGTGGTTTCAGTCTGAGGTAGGACGTGGGAGGTTTGGACCGATGTGGTTTCAGGCTGTGTCACTGGAGCTCTTGGGAGAGCTGGAGGTTGGTCTTGGTAGTACATCGGCTTTGAAAATGAAGTAGCAGAAGAAATGCTAGTATCACTGTAAGGAAAAACAGGAGAAAAAAATCAGCATTTAGAATCATCAGACTCAAAGAACAAAGCTTAACATCTCTTGTAACACTATGGTTCAATTTAAAAGAGCTGTCAGATGAAGATCAAGAGTATTAAAAGTTCCACACAAAGGGCTAGTAAATTAGTAATACAAGCTGAAAAGTCTCTGAATGTATACTGTAAATACAAAGTTCCGGATAAAGATCATGAGAACATTCTTACGCATTTGACAGCTTAAGAAGATTTTTCGATTGTCGATTCATATGCCACACTTAAAAGTTAAACAAGTGATTTATCTCTTTAGCTACTTAAGAGAACCATACAAACCACAGGTAAAGATCATAAAACAGAAACAGTGCAAAGACAATCACAAATTCAAGGCAAGCTGAAGAAATGATGGAGAAACCAGCACACTTCAGATCATTTATCTATCTTAACAACTAGAGATATTCCTTGCAGTCTTGAGTAAATGAAGAGTGACAGTAGAAGATGAGAGTACCTTGCAACAGAATCAGGGGATGTCAAGCCATAACCTCCACCAGTCCGAGGTGGGATCACTACTTGCTGCATCGGCAAAGGTGGCTTCCTGTAGCCAGTTGATACACCTGGATCGGATCGATCATCGTTCGGTGAGACCTGGCCATTGCTTGCGGCAAAAGCAGCACCATCACTAGGTGCGTTGTTATACGCCATCGCACCATCGGTCATGGTACCTGAAGGAATCATCATTGGCCGGCTTGCCATCAAGCTCATGCCATCATCAAAATGTCTCTGAGTTTGCACGTTTGAGAAGCTCATCTGTGCGAACTGTTCCTCCATCCTCTGGTCTTCGCTGACTCTAACGCGGATCGGTGGCAAATTGGAAGTGGAAGGAGAAGAAGATGAAGATCCTATCGAAGAACCAGCGGCTTCCATCATTGGAGAATCAGGCATCGAGCTCATATGCATCTCCTGATGCGCAATCACACCGTTAGCGACCGAATCTCCTTGTTTGTTGTTCTCTCCACTAACATTAGTTTCTAGGTTTTGGATCTCGGTATCTCCGCCGCTAGGCTCGTCGAGATTCACCAAAGTGTTATTCACGGCGGCGGAATCTGACAAACCCCGAGGAAGCAAGCCCGATTGATTCAGAGCATCGACGAACCAGGTATCCGATTTCGCTCCGTCGAGCAGAGATCCCATTGTAGCAGCGGTCTCGAGCTTGTTAGCGAAAAGGAACAACCGGATCCGCTGCGTTGCAGTCGCCGTCGCTGATGACGTCGCGCGATCGTATTCCTCGATCATGTTGTCCAGATCTTCATCGGTGGTGATGGTGACGAGAGAATCGAGATCTTCGCTAGGGAGCTGGTACTTGAGTGTGAAGGACCGGCCGTTGAGAAGCATACTGGAGAGCCGAGATCGGAGCGAGCACAATGACGCGCGTCGATCAACAACCACCAGACGCGTCTCGCCGCCGGAATACGTCAGCGCCTTGTCGTGTGGACGAGGCATGATGTGGCCACCAAAGCTACACATAAGACGAAGCTTAGCGCCGGGAACGGCCGGGAGTGGCTCCACATTTCCTCCGGTACCAATAGCCACGGCGCGTGGAGATCCATCGATCGGTTGTGGTACGGTTGTGCTCTTGACTGCTGCCGGAATCGCGGTAGAGACGGCGGCGGCGGAAGTAGGATTTGTGGTTAGTTGCGATATAGATGGGAGTGGGGTCTCCATGTTCGATAACGACGGGATAGATTAGTTGACGGATTTATATATTTGATAATTCGATCTAATCTTTTATTTTATCAAACCAAAAATTTTAATCGTAAACATAATCAGATATAAATAAAAAATTAAATAAGAAAATAAATTATAATTGTATAAAATAGGATAAAACGTTAGATTCTCTGCAGAATGGGTTGGACTGTTACATGTATGATTCACGGCCAGATAATTTATGTATAACTTGGTACCAGCTTTCATATTTTATTAACGTAATGCCAACAAAAAGTACCTCTAAAGCTGTTTGCTCGTATCTAAACTAAAGTTTTCTGAAATTTTAAGATTGGGTTTTCTTTTTTAATTGTTAAAGATCTAAGTTTTGTCGCAATTGGTAAATGATTAAAGTATTGTACATCTAATAAAAAAAACATAATTTCCTGATATTTATGAAAAATGTGGAAATAATATAGTTTTTGCATCTGTAAGGAGTAAAAAAAAAATCTAAATATGTATTTATGTTTCATGATAAAATTTATCGGAAAAAAGTGTATCAATTTTCCCTAAATGAGATGTTTTTTCTTTGGATAGGCATTGTTTCATAATACAATGTTGGTGTTTTTTTGGCAGCTTATAATATGATTATTTTGGGTCCTTTAACATTTTTTTTTTGTTAAAGTTGTGTCCTTAAACTTGGTTTAAATTCCTTTACGAATTCCAACCTTACAGCTTGCTGCAATTTGCTTTGTGGAAATTTTATATAAAAAATAGTTCTATATATTTTCAATTTTATAAAAGGTTATTATTTCGTTGAGAAAATGAAAAGGAAAATCACTTACATACAATCTGGTGTTTCCATTTATATGAAGTTGTGAAAAGGGGGAAATAAGTCTGTTCATTGGAATGTACCCCGAAGAAGGTGGATGAATCTGGACCTCAATGGAAAAATTGAACCAAGCCCATGTGAATAATTTTCGGGAACCGTGTCCGGTATACTTCAACCGGACGTTTCACGTTCAGTTCCCAAAGTTTATCCATCAAAATTTGACGTAACCTTTGAAACTTGGAAATAGGGCTTAACATTGCCACTTGCCACCATCATGAACGTTGAACATTATGACTCTTCCCATACGATATTTCTAACCTTTATTTATCTTTTCAATAACTGAAGAGTTATAGACATAATTACACAAGACGAGTCTGGCCAAAAAAAATATACAATTCGGCTTAAAGATATTAAACGAATGGTCACTTTGCTTAATTAATACGGATCCAATGCGAATGCAAGTTGAAACCAGAACCCGAGAGATGAAATTGGGGAACCCAAGTAAACCAATTTGAACCAAAGCAAACTTTTCTAAACATGGTTACCAACAATACACTTGGTCTCTGACCAACTTATTCAACCAAGCTAACTAAAACACATTATATATCATGTATAAAACCAAATGAAAATATACATGTTAATGAAGTAAGAAATTATCTGAAAGTGGAAATAATCACACAATTAAAAGTTACACGGATAATATATTTCGTTTTTTTTAATATTGCGGAGGAAATTTCAAAATTCTGAATCGGTGCTTTCTCGGAGGCGATCTTGAGCCGAAGTAGCGGAGCCAGGCTCGACGTCGTTGTCCAACATTCCTCGAGAACCGCTCCGAGTCATCGTCGTGGCTCGACCACTCCTCTCGGCCAACATCCTAAAGTACGCATGTGGGGCCCAGCCTAAAAAAAAAAAAATTAATCTCAACAACAAAGTAATGTCATATAAAATAGTAAAATTTGGACACATTTATTTCGTTTTATCACCGTTGTCGTCGTAAGGGTAAGGAAAGAAGTGGAGGTAAGAGAAGGAAGCGACGAAGATTCCGATGGTAGCTCCGGCAAAGACATCGGTCCAATGGTGCCAATAGTCATCGACGCGTGATATTCCGATGAGAATTGCGATGAGTATCGGTAAGAACACGAGGCATAGCTTTGCTATGTGTCCTCTTCTGTCAAATACTTTGATTTTACCCGATAAGTACCACGCCAGGAACGTTAAACCGGCGAATGACCCTGCATATATATTGAGGTTAATCGCCACAATTTAACCGGAATCAATTCAAATTATGTAATTTATAAATGTTTTTCCTTAATGTTTTAGAGAAGAACTTACATGAGGTGTGACCACTAGGAAAACTCTTGTAACCTTCTTTGATTATCTTTTTAACTCCACGACACACAACATCCTTAGTAACCGGGTGAAATTTCTGCATTCCTTTCAGATTTGCACAAAATAAGAAAACTTCCCTCATGATAAAAACTATTTAAAACCGGATAATTAATCATGCATCACTTTGATGTAAGAGCTAGAGAATGGAGCAATAGAAATGTATGTATATACCGGTTTGCCATCGGGGAAACATCGGTTAAAGAAGTTAGGTCGTGGCCTACCGACCGCGTCTTTGATGGAATCAGTGGTGACTCCAGTCACAAGACATGAGAATCCGATACCTATTTGCAATATACATATTTAATATTCTTAATCATCACCCTGATCAATAATATATAATAGTCTGGATTAATTCGGTTTGAAATTTAAAGTATTATACGAATTGTAATACATTTGAAGATGATTAATATGTTCAAATTAACGTACCGAGAATGGCGTGATGAAGATCATAAACATCTCTCCGGAAGAAGTAGTAGACTGTGAAGATGCATATAGGAACCAATATACATATAATCTGTATATACACAGAAACATACAAAATAAATATAGTTATCAATCAGCAACAATGGCAATGGTTCCTTGTGAGAGGGTGTATAGGTTTCTTGGGAAACAAGTGTACTTACCGGGACAGCCCACATAGGGATGCTGTCTTGAAAAAATGGGAAAGTGAGATCGGTCAACATGTCTGGTCCGATGTAGCGATGAAAAGGTTCGATAACGTTTAGGACAATGTCGATGAGACCGAGGAGGGCGAGGATGAGCCAGTCATAAAGATGTTCTCGAGCCACCTTCCATCCATGACTCTTCACCGAGTGAGCTCCAAGCATTATTTTACCCATCTCTCAGGCTCATTAAAATATAACCTAAAAGAACAGTTTCATTGTAACATCTATACATTATCTACATCTTCTTGTTTTTTTTTCTTTGGTTCACAATCAAATTTCAATTTTTTTATGCAAACATCAAAATCTATATTAGGGATTTGTTTCTTCTTTTTGTGCATAACTTAAATCAACGCAACGATCGAACTATCTATCCCAAGAAAGAAAAAAAAATGGTTCGGGATTAATAGTCGAGGATAAAACCAATTTCGCAAAAACCTTAGATTCATCATGCATGAATACACAAATGCATAAGCAATTACACAAAGGTAAATGGAATAAATAAAAAAAGGATACCTGGTGAAACGCGAGATCAATCGGTCTTAGAGCGAATATTAGACAAACCCTAGTTAATCAATCTATTCTATTACGGTTACAATTGCAATTTACAAACGAAATGATGAACAATTCCTTTTGAAACGATGAATGGGGATGGGATGAGAAAAGATTTGTTTGTCGCAAAATTAAGTTTTTTTTTTCATTCTTCTTTTTTTTTCTTTTGAAACAGTTATGATACTATGAAATTTTTTGATTTTAACCGTTGAATTATCGCTTAAAAGTTAAAACCAAGCGATATGCGAACATCTTGTAGTAACCGTTGAAGGCTAACGGATATGCGAACATCATATAGTAACGTGCTAATAAAAAGCGCGTGTGATTAATATTAATTCCGTCTACAACTAACATCGCACAAGACCAACTAAAAACATACATGGGCTCCAAGATATTTTGTGGGCCCACTAATTGTAGATCTAAAAACAAAAACAAAAACAAAACAGACTGTAAATGTACATTGTGGTGAGAAGTGAGAAGTGAGAACCATTCACCACCAGATTTTTACTTTTTAATGGACAACTTGTTAAATTATATGAAATTAACTAGTTAGTGAATTGCGCTTCACACGAAATTTTATATTATCATTTGATATAGTTATAAAAAAACTTCACCAATAAAAAATATTAGAATATCTCATTTTTAACAGTTCTATACGTACTTAATAAAATAAAATTTATCCACAACATATATATATATATATAATATTAAATTATATTTATCAAAAGTCAAATCTTAGAATATATTTTGAGTTCATAAACTTTTTTAGTTATCCGATTTTTGTATAATTATATTCATATAATTTTTTTAGCTAGTTACATATGTAATCTTGATCCAAATTGTTAACTTCAGATAAAAAATTATAATAAATATTATATAATTAAAGAAAGACGTTCAACCATTAGATTGTAGTAGACATGCAGTCCTTCGATAGATGAGATGTGTCATAGATGCTACTGGCCTCACTAAAAAGTTAAGCGTTTAAATCATTTCATCCAAAAGCACCATACAACTGGCTATATCAGATGCTCACAACTAATCTAACCATCCGTAAATCCATTCTCCAAATCTATATCCTTATATAGGTTTTGAATATCACATAATATAAAGAGACGGAACTCTCAAAAGAATTCAAAACTTGTGTTAGAGAATAACAAATGCTTACACTTCTCTTTTTCAAAAATTGAGTTGGATGTTTTAGATATTGATCTATATTCATAAACGTCTTATATGTTTTCAAAATACATACATTATTTCTCTGTCGTTCTCTATTTTTTTTCATCATTATGATAAAATTGAACCATGGACCACATTACATAGATCACCAACAATATTGAACTCCTTCCATAAACATCTTATGTGTTTCTAATTTCCACTCATACTATCTCTATTTCTCTCGTCGATGCAAAAGATTGGACCATAGACCACATGTTCACCCGTTTTAAACATAACCTTTATTATCTTCATCATGTGTTCCATTTTTTCTGTTCATTCTTGATGTATGATCAATGACTTGAGCACTATAAACTTTTATATGACTTAACTCATTTTTTTTCAAAGATTGATTTGAACATGTTAACATTTTAGGATAACACAACATATCTATCATAATATGCATTCTCATATGACCTATAAAAGTTCGGAGTTGTCATTCAGCTTTTAAAAGCTTCTGTGAGTTTTTCACTATTAAACGAATCCTCGTTCGCTCGAACATCGATTTCTAATAATCAAAATGTATGTTTTTGTTCATATAACCTATTTAAATTCAATATTTTCTAATTATAAATTTAAAAATATCAAATTAAGCAATATATTTTAAAATTTATGTACATTTCTTTGAACTAATCCTTATTAACTTTTTAAAATTATAGATCATAATATTTTTGAATTGATGTATACAAAATTTAATCTATTATTTATAAACATGAAACTCTTTAATTTAAGTTCATAACTTATAATAACAATTATTAATACGTTGATTTATTTTAAATAATTTTTTAAACTATATAAATAAATCTAATAAAAGTAAAGTTATTAAATTAGAGTGTTTAGATTATTTTTCTAAAGAAATAATTTTTCAAATTCTTTTCAAATTATTATATTAAATAATGCTAGTTATTACGAGAATTAAAATGTAAATAATAAAAAACTAATTGATGATATATCATAATTTTAAAGATTAAGAGGATAATGTAGTATATATATTGATTCGTCGAGAAGTGCATACTATCCACATAGGAGCATAATACAAAAAAACCCACAAAGTGGTAAAAAGAAAACTTATGAAAGGTAAAAACACAACTCTTGCATATCAGGATGACAAAGTCTATAGTAAAAAAAAGCGACAGATTAGATATCACCTAATTATTATGACATAAGTGTTTGCAACCAACTGATCTGATAAATTGTTTATAAAATAATCGACTCCGTAAATATTTATTATAATTTATCTTGCTTCTTCCCAGAATCTTTTTTGCATTCACAATCACACATTTTTGTATAGTCTACATTCACACTTATACATCGATACTATTTAAGTTGATTTAAAATCTACATGTACTATTAAGGAGTCATAATACTTGAAGAGTTCGAGTAGGATACGGCATAACGGAAATATAAATAATCATATCAGGTTTTGAACGAGTACGAGTAGGATACGGCATAACAGAAATATAAATAATCATATCAGGTTTTGAAACTAATGTAATTAGAGTTTGAAACTATTCACCTGCATAACTAATGAAAATGAAAAAAAAAAAAACATTATTCCTTGAATTCATCTCTTATATATTAATTTTAAAACTATCATTTTAGATCTACTTTAATGATTTGATTGCATGTAATGATGTAAATAGCTTTTCATTTTGTTTTGTTTGATCAAATGTAAACAGTTTTTTATTTTGAAAAAAAAATGTAAATAGTTAACTGCAGTAAGATAACTATTTTTATTGTTACTTCCCCCACATATATAAGTTTGCTAAAAATCCCACATGATTAATAACTTAAGAACTAATATATGAAAGACACGTAGATATGCATATATAGCACGTGCCACTTGTTTCCTTATTACATTTAGATGGTTGTAATCCGAAGACTGCAAATCGTGGTTGTAGAATTTTGCGTAAATACATTGTCTTGAATTATTCGATATCTACACTAATGAAAAAGGTCTAGAAGAAGACAAAAAAATAAAAATAAAAACATTTTCAGAGATAAGAAGATTTTCGAGTCGTAATGATAGAAATTATAAATGTACACCAAATCTGAATTTCAAATTCGATGGTCTATATACACTCTGTAGTCTACACTACAATAAGACGTAAATGGTTTTTGTAATGAAGAAATTGGGGCACACAAGTTGCAGCTTTAAATGAAGAGTGGGTACTGATTTTTCTATATCTCTCTCTCAATTTCCATCTTTTATTACCACATGTGCCACTCTGCAATGAATATTCCGTTTCAATTATCAAATTTATGATTATCTCATCGGTGTAGTACTCTTCCCCACTTATTTAATTCCATTGTCTATGACTCTTTAAAGTCCTTCTCCTCCAAATCAAGTTTTTATGATTCCATTTTTGACCTCTTCTCTTTCTCTAATAGGAAAACTGATATTAGTTCCAAAAATTTCCACCCACTCACTGTTATATATCCAAGTCCATTGATTTCATAATAGATATCCATGATTTGATAGTAATGGAGTTTTTTTCACATTTAAACCCCCAAGAAGTACTAGAAGAAGTAAAAAAGATCAGTGAATTACAAGAGAAAAGGGACAAACCCATGAAAACCCAAACACTAAGTTTTGATTCACTTATTAATGTCATAGTCCCTACTTTGGTGATCTGTCCTTTGCCCTCTTCAATTTTTGATAAAACTCTGCTTACATTCGTCAACCCTTCCGGTACAGGTTTATATGTACTGTCCACATTGGTCGTTTGTTTGTCATTAGTTAGTTTTTAATGGTGATTAAGAAACAACCATTCAAGTTACTCTGGAGACAATATCGTATTCAAAGATAAGTAAACAAGTCAAGTGCCTTTCGCTCATCCAATAAGAAGTGCGTTGTTTCGATGTTACCCAAACTCGAATTTGAGTTAAATGCTATGCATGGAAAATGATGATCTACGATTTGTCTGACATGATGAGTATTATTAAAATTTGTTTTAAATCTAAGGAAGTTAATGAAACAAAGGTCCAAAGTTTCTTAAAAAGAAAAAAGTTATACAAGCTTTACGTCTTTTTTTGTTTTTGTCATCATACAAGCTTTATGTCTTAAGAGTTAAAATATGAGTGAATATTTGTAGATATATGTATTTATATATGTGAAGATGATATTAATTACACTGATTTGCAAAAGAAAATATCATCTCATATAACATTTCTTTCTTAGTTAAAGATCATTAAAAAATATTTATCAAACATCACATAAATTTGTTTGTTAGAGATGTTTTTTTTTTTTTTTTTTTTAGCAAAAAAACGTTAGAAATGATCATTTATTTGTTAGAATACTAGTCACGATAACTATTTTTAAAAGTTACTATTTTTGGTTTTGTCGGTTGAAACACACGAAAGCTTCAATTTTTGTCCTATACTATTGTTTGTTGTTTATGTGAGAAGTTAAATTGGTATTGCTACCCTACCCACAACCTCTCACATTGAGGACGTACGGTTGGTTGATGAGTTTAGGGTTTTTTGCCAGCCATTGAAAAAACAAATTAACCTTTCAAGTAAAAAAAAAATCTCTTCCACATTGAATGGCTCGTGTTTCTAGCCAGATTTTGGCATCGTTAGTTAGAGGCGGAAGAATTCGGTTTCATCTACTACATGCCGAATATTGTATAGAATAATGTACTGATATATATTATAGCTCGCAACCATGTATATAATCATAAGCTCTTAAACTTTGAAGTCATATTGATTTTTGGATCAAGTCAATCTCGTAGTTTTTTTTTTAATCTTCAATAGGAATAACTTATCATATAATTCCATATTTTCTCATATAAAGAATTTATGTTGGTTGTTGCCTTGTTGGTATATTTTTGTGTGGAGGGGAATTTAGATGTAGAAAGAGTCAACGTTTTGGTACATTATGTAGTAAAGAAGCTCTCTCAACTTTCTCCTATATATACACACACCACTCTCCATAACCCCTTTGTCCCTTCACACACACTCCCTCTTGTCTATATATATATGCTTACACATATTCATATATACATACGTACTTTATGACGTTGCTTGTTGCATACATATATACAGATAGGTTTGAGAGTGATGTTGGTTGTTGACAGAAGATAGAGAGCACTAAGGATGACATGCAAGTACATACATGTATATATATCATCACGCCGCATGTTGATGATAAAATATGTAAAACAAATCGAAGAAAGAACCTGCATCTCTACTCTTTTGTGCTCTCTACACTTCTGTCACCACCTTTATATATTCTCCTCTCTTACCTATATATACACACACACACATATATGCTTACACATTCAAATCTATGCATAAACTTACATGGGTGCATGCATATCACTTATACTTGAAGTGAATTAGTTTTAGTGAACATTTACTTTCTGGTTACTTCAGCGCAGTTAATTTTTTTTTCTCTTTTTTCTGGTAATTATGATCTTGATATTCATAGACCAATGTTACTTATAATATCATTTGCAAAGCTTAATAGCATATGCAGTTTATTTGTTTAAAATTTTTGATGATTAATCATTATTTCTACATACAAATGCTAAGTTGCATTGTGAAATTTCTAACCGGGAGTTTTTCTTATACTTCCTTTGATTCATTAATTGGCAGGGATCTGAAGAAGCAATAATCCACGACATGGAAAAAGACAACTCAAGATAACGCTGTCAAACATGATTTTCTTGGCTTGGAGGACATCAATGTTGGAATTTGTACTCTTCTGGAATCACAACAGTTGGTGTCTTAGATCTAATCAAAGTTCAATATTAATTCTGGAATATGTGAATTTTTCAGTGGGCATGCACACACACATAACCATGTAAAAATCGATTTCTGGATTCGATCAACATAAGAAAACAATTTGCGTATTTGATACAGTATTATAGAGGCAAGTAGGTTGGATGGATGGATGAAAATAGAGTAGTTTCTAAAATTGGACACAGAGCAAAAAAGTTGAAGAAGAATAAAATATCATGGATTTTTATTCTTCAAGGAAAGTGGTTACAATGTCTCTATCTCTGTCTATATATATATATATATATTAAGTTGTCATATTCTTCCACGCTTCTGTAACAGAAAACAAAAGAATTTCATTTTTGTAAATCAAACGTTTTATTTTGGCGTACAATTTTGTATCTAGCCAGAATATTCATTGCCTAGAATTCTTATTCTTCACCCAAGTCTTTACCAATTTCTAACGATTTTGTTCTTGTTTTATTTCCAGGATATGAACAAAATCCATAAAAACTAAAATTGAACTAATGTTCAACCCTTACACATAACTAGAAGCAGAGCCTATCTGTGCACATCACACTCGATAAGTCCATTATGATGATCCTCTGATCTTGAGACCTAATAGGTTTAAAGGCACGATATTTATATTCTTGTATCAAAGAGTACATAGATTTCAAAAATGTCTATTAGGGTAAAAAGAAATAATATAAGAACTAGAGCCACTACAACCATCAAATTTAAACTGAGATCGACAATAGACAAATCATCATCTTTAAGACTAACAAACAAATCATTGTCCAAATGAAAAACGAAAGTAATTTGATCGGTCAACATTGTAAACATATAGAGATAGAGAAAGAAAAGAAATAGGTTTAAAGTTCAACCAGCTTAATTTAGTTGGCTAAATTTTTATTAGGCCCGGTCCATTTCAAAAGTTGCAAATCTTTCATTAATGTACTTATCGATTGTGATGTGCACAGAAAGCATTTTAGTTATGTGTAACAGTTGAGCATTAGTTAAATTTTTGTTTATATGGATTTATTCAGATCCTGGAAATAAAAACAAGAACAAAATTGTTAGAAATTGGTAAAGACTTGCGTGAAGAATAAAAATTCTTCTGGTATATTTTGCAGTTGTCGACCAATATAGCAAAACAATGATTGAGTTTGCTGTGGCTCTACCTCTTATAATGAAGTGATGATGAAGAAATATTCTAATCATTGTAACATGAAAACGCAAATAAACAATCGCAGCCAAAGTTGTTTCATCACATTACAAAAAACACTGTTTAACATATAACTCTTGATACTCAACTAACACCCATACAAGAAAAATCAGGGAAGAATCTACAGAGCATGAACCGCTGATTCGATTTCACCCTCCATGGAATCAGCCGTTTGTCTGAACGACTGACTATGGAGATGCCTGGTGAAACTAGTGGTCGTATCCAAGAAATATAGAATCGAGGACATCATACAACAGCACACAAACATCGGAATAGGCCCAAAGGTCCATAGGAAAAGCGGGAAGGAGAAGTAGAAAGCGCGTAAACCGAGAGACCAAAAGTAGCTAGCTCGGTTCAAGTTTCTAGACACGTACTCGCAGTGTTCTCTTTTCCCTGTCGAGACAGGCACTGTGACTAGAAAACTTACATGAGCGTAGTACCTAATTGACTGGACATTGCAGAGAAAGGCCATGAGGAAACAAATGAGGATTGCAAAGTTCTTGATAGATGCTAAGCGAGGGCTTTTGTTCCCGTATATGAGATCAGTAGCCGTGGATTTTGATGATGATGAGTTGCTTACAAAGACACCGATGATGGAACATAGAGTTATTGCTGTTGTAGCTAAAAGAGTTGATGCCATTATGTTGTTCCGGATTGTCTGTACTGCTAAAGTACCGTTTTTTAGAGGCTCCTGCAATTAAACAATAAACAACACTCGAAATCGTTACACAAATCAATGTGTTATTGTGTATAGCTCATACTTGAACTTTGATTCTACTTATGGAGATCACACATCTAACATCAATTGACAAGTGAAAGACTTTACTTTCTCCTAATCTTATCATCCTTACTTATAAAACCTGCTCAATCTTGCTATATGATGCTGAAAATGGAGGAGCCAAAAAGCTTTCCCCTTTTTCCCTAAATCCAAAAGAGAGCCGTCAAAATCTCAATACCCAATTCCTAAAATCACGAACAAAGCAGCTCCATCTACATAAATCTCACGTGTCAGCCCCAAATTTCAAAAATTTCCGACAACATAAAACTCTAATTAAAACCCCAAAATTAAAACCCATCAAAAAGAAGAAGAGAGAAACGTACAGTCATCATAGAGAAGACCCATTGTCGTCGAGATTCAGCGTTGAGAGAGATAACAGTGAGCTTGGGACGGTGAAGTATAGCGTAGACGAGCCAGACATGGTAAGCGACCATCACGAACAGACCCGCCGGCACAAGAATTAAATCCAACGAATCCTCTTTCCACATTTCTACTTCGCCGCAGATTCTTAAGGTTCTGTGATTGGAGAAGAAGAGAATGATCGATGGCAAAAAAGATTTTGTCAGAGACGAAGAAAGAAGCCAGCGAAAAGCACGAAGCTGGAGAGGATCGTGTTCATTCACACGTGTTAACTAACTTAACAAAACTTTAGATATGTCACACGTGTTAACATTAACAGACAAACTCCAACTCCAACGAATCTATCACTCTCTTACCACGTTCCACATATAAAATCATTTGTTCCATTTCCAATTAATATCATTTTTAGCAGAAAATTCCCCCATATTCGTCAAGACCAGTCTTATTATAGAATAGAAGAATAATCCGTTCATTTTGGTTCGGCCTAAGCAATATTTAAGCCCAAACCCAATTTGATTTGGACTCTTGGGCCGGCCCATATACTTTAAAAATCTAAAAATGGGAAGAAAAACCGAAAAAATTGTTATAAAATATATATTGTTGAAAATAATTAAAATATAATTATCCATCAAAATATTTTTTACTTTTTACTTTTACCGACATACATTTGCCGACTTACTGTACTTATAAATATATGTATGATCTGAGCAAGTTAGTAGTGAGTAATGAAAAAGGAAGTTTGAGCAATAAGTCATATTCTTTCACGTCTCTTTCAACACTTATATAAATAAATTATATTAGAATTACATATATCATACAGATATATATATATATATATATATATATATATTCTACAACACGTTATCAGCACGACCCGTTCTAATACCGAAAAGGTGAGGTTTAATTTATGTTTTAATTTATGTCTAATTTATTTTCTGTTAACGAAAAGATAGACTCTGCCTTCTCCGTTTATATGTTATTCCGGGATGATAGGCGCTGCCTTCCCCGAATTGATCGTTATTGGAGGCTATGCCTTTTTACGATCATGATGATCATATAGTAGACTATGTCACCTCAGATCATATGGTAGGCTCTGCCACCTCAAACAGCTTATGATTATATGGTAGACTATGTCACCTCAGATCAAAGCCTTATCTATAACTAAATGTCCAGAAGACATTTATTGAAAAAGTTCCTGAAGAACTCTATGTCCAGAAGACATACATAAAAGTTTCTGAAGAACTCTATGTCCAGAAGACATACATAAAAGTTCCTGAAGAACTCTATGTCTATAAGACATATATGAAAGTTCGAGAAGAACTTTATGTCCAGAAGACATAATAAATTTGTCCAGAAGATAAATTATACGCTTTAAATTATTGTCTTTTAATTTTTATTTATTATCGTAAATTATTTTTTATTTAATTTATATTTTTATTGTGCTTACAAATTTTAAAATTTTATCATGCCATTTAAATTTGATTTTTAAGTTGAATTTTAATTAAATTTATGCTTAATAAATTGTTATACAGTTATCATGTCAAATTTAGCAAAACTCGAGATTGGTGCCCTTGATATATCTGGAAATAATTATATGAGGTGGAATAAGAAGGATGCATTTAAAAGCAAGAGAGCTCCTTGATACCATCGAAAAATCAAAGCCTACTCCTGAAGAGAAAAAGGCTAATGCTATAATATTTTTAACCCACCATATCCATGATGGTTTAAAAGATGAATATATGACAAAAGAAGATCCTGCAGATCTTTGGCAATCGGCAAAACGTGTCGTAAACATATCACCAGTTCGAGGTTCAAGATAACGAATTATACTTGGTGATGTCTACCCGATATATATTCCTAATCTCCTCTGTTGTCCTATTTTTGTTCTTTATGGCGGAGCTATAGGAACATAAACCGCACATCCGAAAACTCGAAGATGGGATATATCTGGCTCCTGCCCAGATACTAATTATTTTGGAGAGTACTTATGATATGCATTTGGCCGTATTTGAACTAGTGCAGTAGCATACAAAATTGCATGACCCCATACTGAAATTGCGAGCTTTGTTCTTAATATTAACGGTCTAGCAATAAGTTGTTACCGTTTAATCAAAGACTCGGCCAAGCCATTTTGTGTATGAACATAGGGGACCAGATGTTTAACATCAATTCCTAATAACATACAATAGTCATTGAAGGCTTGTGAAGTGAATTCACCAGCGTTATCAAGTCTCACTTTTTTTATTGTATAATCAGGGCATTGTGCTCTTAACCTGATTATCTGTGTAATAAATCTTGCGAAAGCCGTATTTCGTGTAGTTAATAGACATACATGTGACCATTTGCAGGATGCGTCAATCAATACCATAAAATATCGAAATAGCCCGCATTGTGAGTGAATAGGCCCACATATATCACCATGTATTCTCTCTCAGAATACTGAAGATTTATTCCCTATTTTAGCTGGTGACGGCCGAGTTATTACTTTTCCTTGAAAACAAGCATTACATGAAAATTCTCTCGATTGAAAAATCTTCTGGTTTTTCAATGGATGGCAATTTGAATTTTTCACAATTTTTCTCATCATGACTGAGCCCTAAACGTTTATGCCAGATTTTGAATATACTTGTAAAACTCGAGTTTACTGTAATATATGATTCAGTCGTATTTATTTTTGTGCAATATATTCCGGAGGATAGAACTGCTAGCTCTTCTAATATCTATTTTCTCTCCAATAAAATGGATGTAATACAAAGATATTCAATGCCATTCTTATTCATAATTTCTATGTGATATCCATTTCTGCGGATATCTCTGAAACTTTAAAAATTTCTGTAAGATTTAGGGGAAAATAATGCATCATCTATTTCAAATTTTGTTCCCCTTAGCATTGAAAAACTGACTCTTCCGGAGCCCATAATAATTTTTGCATTACCAGATATAATATTTACGCTTCCAGCGGAATCTTTTATTTTAAGAGAGGAAAAATACTTTTTATCTTTAATTATTGCGTGCGTTGTAGCACTGTCTGCCAGACATATGTCTCCATCCCCAATGTCAAAGATTTACATTTTCTAAATTTAAGAATATTCATAAAAGATGCATTAATATAAGAAAACGAAAAGTTTATATTACAATAAAACTATCTTACAACAAACAGATAAAAAAAACACTATTAAACATTAGATTTTTTGTTTTTATTTTCTTCTGCAGGAAGATTAATAAACATAACTATTTATACATCATGTCATAGTTTCTTCTTCAGAGAGATCTTAGTCATTTTGTTTCTCGTTGATGGCTTCAGGATCAACTACAAAATCAGCAATATCGAGAGAGGTATCATCATTTAAACCATCAAAAGAAGGTCCGGAGTCGCCATGAATAAAGTTGGTTTCATTTGCTATTTCTTTAGGCTTTTGTGATTCTTGATACAGATCGGCCAAATGTTTAGGCGTACGACAGGTACAGGACTAGTGTCATTTCACGCCGCATCTGTGGCAAGCATTTTCATGCTGCTTATATGTCACACGACCAACTTCGTTCCCTTTGAACCTTTTATTATTTCTTTCAGCATTAAAAATCATTAGGACGAAACCTTTTTCCTTGTCCACGTCCACGTCCATATCCTCCTCGTCTACGGCCACGATCATAACGTCGACCGCATCCTCGTCTATAATTATAATTTGATGATGCAACATTCGCTTCTGAGAATGAAGCTGATCCAGTAGGACGAGTTTGATGGTTTAACATCACAAGTTTATTTTTTTGTTCAGCAACCAATAGAACTTGCATCAACTCTGAATACTTCTGTATCCATTCGCCTAGTATTGTTGCTGCAAGATTACATTTTCAGGATGAAAAGTTTAGAGATATTTCTCGATCATATCATAATCACTTATCATCTCTCCACATAGAATTATCCTGGAAGTAATTCCAAACAAAGCAGAATTATATTCACTAACACTTTTGTAATCTTGAAACTGGAGATTCAATCACTCATGTTTAGCTTTTGGTAAGATCACATATTTCTGGTGATCGAACCTATCTTTGAGTGATTGCCAAAGATCTGCAGGATCTTCTTTTATCATATATTCATCTTTTAAACCATCATGGATATGGTGGAATAAAAATATCATAGCATTACCATTTTTCTCTTCTGGAGTAAGGTTTGATTTATCGATGGTATCAAAGAGCCCTCTTCCTTTTAAATGCATCTTTGCTGCAACTGTCCACCTCATATAATTATTTCCAGATATATCAAAAGCAGCAATCTCGAGTTTTGCTAAATTTGACATGATAACTGTATAACAATTTATTAAACATAAATTTAATTAAAATTCAACTTAGAATTCAAATTTAAATGGCATGATAAAATTTTAAAATTTGTAAGCAATAAAAACATAAATTAAAATAACAAATAATTTATGATAGTAAATAAAAATTAAAAGAACAATAATTTAAAGCGTATGATTTGTCTTCTGGACAAATTCATTATGTCTTCTGGACATAAAGTTCTTCTGGAATTTTCATGTATGTCTTCTGGACATAGAGTTCTTCTGAAACTTTCATATATGTCTTCTGGACATATAGTTCTTGTAGAACTTTTTCAATAAATGTCTTCTGGACATTTAGTTATAAATAAGGCTTTGATTTGAGGTAACATAGTCTACCATATGATCATAAGCCGTTTGAGGTGGCAGAACCTATCATATGATCTGAGGTGACATAGTCTACCATATGATCATCATGATCGTAAAAAAGCATAGCTTCCAATAACGATCGGTTCAGGGAAGGCAGCGCCTATCATCCCGAAATAACATATAAACGGAGAAGGCAGAACCTATCTTTTCGTTAACAAAAAATAAATTAAACATAGACACAAATTAAATCTCACATCTTCGGTATTAGACCGGATCGTGCTAATAGCGTGTTATAAAATATACATGTATGTATATGTATATATATATATATTATATATCTATGTATATGTATTTGTGTATGTTTAATTTGATACAAAATGTTCACAAGGTTGGTAGAGTTCAAAAATAAAATAGAGACTAATCGTTTTTTGTTTGACTTAGTTTTTTTTTTTTTGGTTGAAGTGATCTAGCTATGCTATACATCTTTACATAAACTTGAATGACAATTGTATTGTTGCCTAAAAAAATAAAAATAAAAATCCATGGATCCTGTGAAGCTAGCTATACATGACCACTCTTTATGGTTGTAGCTTCTTGTGCAATAAAAACCTCGGCTACTTTCTTTTATCACCGTTCAATCTATAGTATCTATATCCATCTCTTCTGCGCAAGCAAGCCACCAGTTCTTGCCATGGATCATGAGAATAACCATTTTTTTATTGTTAAAAATGGGAATAACCATTTGAATATACAATTAAGTAGAAAAATTTATACATTATCTTTTCCGAATATATTGACCAGGTGATAAAATTATATTATCCCAAATCGGCTTTGTCTTTATATAAAGTCTAAAAGGTTTGATTGAAACAAGAAGGTAATAAACTAATAATCAATTATGATATATCTATTACCCATTTATTATTTAGTTAGGACCTAATACAGTTGAAATTTTGCATAAGAAATTATATTTGTACTGGCTATAGATCGGTTCCATAATCGATGTGGTAGGTTGTCTTTATTAAGAAATTAAGTTGTGATTGTTTTTTTTTTGTTTGAATTTGACTAAAACGATTGGACATTCTTAATTATACTACTACACTTGAAACAAATACGCCATTAACGCTGATTTTTTGCTGATGAATTTTTATGTTGCAAGAATAGCCATCGCTGATATACGACTAAATAGGAATAGAATTGTGTGTTAATAACTACATGGCCTAACTTGTATGTATCTTTTTGATCCCCGCAGTAACATGTATATTTAATGTAAGCCCTTTTATCAAAAATAAGAAGAAGCACATGTATATTTAAATAGATTAATCACTTAAATATTTTTGTCACTGAATTTAGTGACCAGTTGATACCTCTTGAGTATCCATATTAAAGTCTAAAGGGTTTGCTTGGTCGACATAGCCAATCAGTATACGTTCTACTCTGAACATTTAAATATTAAAGTTATGTACTACACTATAAATCCTAAGACTAGGTTTCATCGGACGAATATTTAATTAAGAGAGTGGTGCAACAATAATCGATGTGGTAAGCTGTCATCAGCGGGCTTAAGTTTTTGTTTGACTTTTAAACCTTTTATCTTTTTTGTTTGAAATGATTTTGTCTATAAAAATCCTGGACATTGTTTCTCGGTGCAAGTGTGAAAACGAAAACCTCCACCATGGATTCAGTGAAACTACAACGTACACATGGACACCCTTTAACCCTTGTAGCTGGTCAATCCGAGTGCAAGGCTTGCAGACTTCCTACCAAAGCCGATCATTACTATCGCTGCAATACTTGTGAACCAGGGTCTACAAGTGGTAGCTTTCACAAAGAATTCATAACGCATTACTCTGAACTCACCCATCCTTATCACCCGATACACCCTCTGCAGTTTTGCACCCGCGGACACATGCTTCTGGTGCTATAAACACATGGGTTACGCTTTCTATCGATGTTCCATCTGCAATTTGAACATCCATCTCTTCTGTGCTAGCCAGCATCGACTTGTCCTTACATTGGATCCAGGTAAGGACCATATATCATCATCCTCTCACAATCTTCCCTAGAAGGATGCACTTCACTTGCAATTTACGCCTGTGTCTAGTGCGATTTAATGGCTCATCCTCACTGCTTGGGTCTACCACGAGTGATAAGGATATCATGCCATGAACACCGTATATCTTCCTCCAGGGACACGGTTTTGTGGGGTTTGTCACTTTGAGGTATGGAGCATTTTTCTGCACGAAAGGTTGCAGTTATAGGGTCCATATAGAATGCGCAAAATCAGAGAATGTTTGGGACGGGAGCGAACTTGAAGATGTCCCTGAAGATGTGGATGAGCTTAAAGATGTGGAGCCATATGAGGTTATAGGTGACAATCTCATCAAACATTTCAGTCATGATCATTACCTGAGATTCGTTCTCAATTAGACCCCAAGCAATGGTTTTACAAGTGTGATGATTGTGGAGTTACTCTCCACATACCATGTTTGCTTGGAAAATCTCCATATGTCAAGCCTGTTCCAATCATGATCAAATCCAGTCGTCGCAACGAGGAAAATAAAATAATTTTCCACAAGACTCCTGGCTTTTGTGTTGAGCCCTATTCTGAAACTATTCCCATCCGTTTTGAGGAGGAGTTCGACATTATTGCCAACAATACTCTTACTCGACCCTTGTGTTGTCATGTGACCGTCGTTGCCAGGATTCTGTGGCTTTCAAGCAGGAACAAGACTTCTATTGTTCCATAAATTGTCTACGTATTCGGAAATTGTACAACGATTTTGCTATCTTCCCTATACTTGAGTGATTTCTTTTTTCGAGTCATTGTAGTTTACGAAAAGCTCTGAAATATATAATAGATCGAATCCATGAAACCTGGTGACAGAACTTGCTTCTAGCTTAAATCGATTCATGACTAGAAATTGAAAAGAGGGTGAGAGCTTTGAATTCAAATTCGGGATTCGAAAGAGGTTGAAGACAGAGGACGAGGTTCGAGAATTGTGATACTATTGAACCGGAATATACCGGTATTTTTAGTTTGAACTAAATAACCGATTCGATATTATTTTATGGGCCTTAAAGATGGGCCGTAAAATCATTTCACTCTTATAAAGCATGTGACTGGAGATTTCGTGCGTAATTTAACCCACAAAAAAAAAAAAAAAACAAAAATCTTCGAGGGAACCCAAAATCAGAAACCCTAACTTCAACGGGAACCCAAAATCAGATCGAGAGGAAAAGGAAAAAACAAAGCCGATTTTGATTCTCTTCTAAAAGATTATGGGATTTGCTTTAGGAATTTAGTGTTCAAAGAAACTCTAAGTGTCTCAGTTGAATTCCCTAAATTCCACAGTAATAATGTCAAGTGCCCGTCGGGAAGGTTCTCAGGAGACGACGACGGTTGATGGAAACGGATCTATTGGAGGTAATTCTCATCCGCCAGCTCCTACGACAATGAGAGCTACTGTTACGACGGTTTCATGCCAGAGACTGAGGCTAAACCCTAACAACGAGCATAGGCCTGATAATTACGAGAATCTGCAGCTGGATTTCCCAAATTCGATATATTCTAGTCTGGAGAAGTACTTGCCGCCGAATATGCTGGTCTCAAGTAAGGATGAGAAAGTTAAATTCATGACTAACATTATGCTTAGGCACCTTCCCCATGGAGAGCGTTCCAGAGTAAGTTCTAGATTTGACCTTTTTTCTCGAATTGAATTGCTTTGGAAGTATCTTACATCAGATCCAGATGGTTTAGTTTCTTGTAGATTTACGTCTCATTGATGCAATTTAAGATTTGGCTGCTATGAAGAGGCATTGCTTTTTGCTAAATGCTTATCGAAAGTTCAATCTTGGTTAGATGATGATAGAAGACATTGCATGTATAATTTGTTTTCTTAATTGGATTTCGATATGATCCCCGGAATTTTACAGAGTATGTTTGTTTCCCTGATGCTACAGGCTCAGAGGCACAGGGATTACAGGCAGAAGATAATATCAAATTATCAGGTGTGAATCTTTTCTTGAACTTCACTGTGTTTCATATTGCTATGCTTCAGTCATCAGTTAGTAGTTTTAATTGTTTTCCTGCTGCAGCCACTTCACAGGGAGTTGTATACTCTAGTTCCCACACTTTGTTTCCTTCCCTCTTTCCTAAAGGCGATAAATGAAAACACCGAAGAAAGCTTCAGAAGCATAATGTCTGAACCGGCTCCTGGTATTTTCGTCTTTGACATGCTCCAGCCTAGCTTTTGCGAGATGATGCTATCTGAGGTAATGTGCATCCTTTTTTATTGTTTTTCTCTATCCTTTTTTCGTTATTTTGTTCATCTGCTACTGTTTGATGATGCAGGTAGACAATTTTGAAAGGTGGGTGGGTGAGACAAAATTCCGTATCATGAGACCAAACACCATGAATAAATACGGGGCTGTGCTTGACGACTTTGGTTTGGATACCATGCTTGACAAACTCATGGATGGTTTTATACGCCCCGTTTCCAAAGGCAATACAAAATTTAAATCCAATACATAGACTATTATTGGAAAGTCCATTTAATATGGGACAATGTTAACTGAAAAGCTACTTAGCAACTTTTGTTTTACAGTATTCTTCAATGATGTGGGTGGAGCAACTCTGGACTCTCACCATGGTTTTGTGGTTGAGTATGGTCAAGATAGGGATGTTGATTTAGGTGAGACCTTTTGACATGTCCTGCATAATAATTTTCACATGACCTGGCTAGATGTCCTATATACATGAAGCTTATAAATGTAATATTGGTTGTAAATAAGCATATCTTATAAATTTTGCAGGCTTTCATGTGGATGATTCAGAAGTAACGCTGAATGTTTGTTTGGGTAATCAATTTGTGGGAGGGGAGCTATTTTTCCGAGGCACACGGTGTGAAAAACATGTGAATACAGGAACAAAGTCAGATGTATGCTACTCTTTTTCTATTGCTTTCTTGTCTTCTAACATTCCATTTACGGCTGATGACTAATTTAGACAACTGTTTTTTTTTAAAAGGAAATATTTGATTTTGGTCATAGACCAGGACAAGCTGTACTTCACCGTGGACGTCACCGCCATGGTGCCAGAGCCACAACATCTGGGCATCGGGTCAATATGCTACTATGGTGCAGAAGGTAAATAACAACCGAAACTTGCCTCTAGACTGCCCATGCATTTTTTTTAAATATAAATAAATTGCAACTGAATTTTCATAGTTTTCTAGTTTCTTCTTATCAATCGTGTTGTTCCACGCAGCTCTGTGTTTAGAGAGCTCAAAACTCATATGAGGGATTTCTCCAGCTGGTGTGGAGAGTGCTATTGTGAAAAGCAAGAGGAGAAAAAGCATTCGCTTGATGCTCTAAGAAAGGTAAGCCTTTGATTGATCAAAGACTATATAGCTTTGATTCTCTTTTTACTACAATGGTCAGATGATTCTATGCTCTTTATTTGCTATTGCAGAGATTGTTTAAATCAGCACGTGGAATCCAAGCTTGATGAAACACTAATAAGATTAGTAAAAACTTATATTGGATGACTAAGAAGTTGAGATCAAGCTCTGAAGAATTGCTCCTGTTTTAAGCTGTCTTAAAACTGAAGCCTATGTAGAAATCTTTTGAGTTAAACTGGTCTCTGTTTATCTTTTCTCGACTCTTGAGATTATTATGTACATGAAATCTAAGTTTCAACTTCACCTGTACCACAAGAAGTTATATTGCTATCCAATTTCTTTTTTTTCTTCTTTTCTTTTTTACTCTAGTAAAATCTCTATAAAATAATAATAAAATTTGGACCAATGTAAATATTATTTACACGTTGTTCTAAATAATGGAAGAGAAAGAATGATTTAAGTATGTTTTGTTTCTGTCTTCTTATTTCATGTCAAGACAAATCGAAATCGGTTGCGAAACAATAACAACCCAAATAGTTGACTTTAGGCTGTTCATTGAATCCTTATGAATATTTTATTCATGTCTCTTTTATACTCATTTTCTCACCAAATTTTGTTTTGAATATCTATGTTGATACGATGTTTCTACAATCATATATACCAATTTCATTGAGCTTTCTTGAGCGAAAACATATTAGAGATAACATGGATGTGTATCTTCCATCAAATACCAGTTATGAAGTGAGCCCGTAAAGCCCAAAAAAAAATATTCTCTAAATCTCTATATTATTTCTTGTACAAGTAATTATCTTATATGTTAGATAAAGATTAGGAAGATTTACATTATTTGGTGTTATCATTAAGATAATGTTATATATATGTATCTTAGGGTCTTGTATTAATCAACAACTCAGTAAACTATTTCATTATATTTATATTTATCATGGTATCAGAGACAATGACCATCGAAGAAGACGATGATGATGATGATGTGTTTGTTGGGTTAAAAAAAAAATTTTAAAAATAAAAAAAAGAATTTTACGTTGGATTTTTGGGGTTCTTTAGTTAATGTTTTTTTAATAATAATTATTAAGTTTAGTTTCACGTTTTTGTTTGGTTTTAGGTATATGAACTAGTAGAGAGATTTTCTTTAATGATTTCTATGGGGTTTTCACGGATTATACTTTTTTTATAATTCTGGGATTTATTATTAGTTATATTATTTTCCAGATTTATTTT
The DNA here is from genome assembly GCA_028015245.1 of Cardamine occulta. Lineage (NCBI taxonomy): Eukaryota > Viridiplantae > Streptophyta > Magnoliopsida > Brassicales > Brassicaceae > Cardamine > Cardamine occulta. The sequence continues at coordinate 7,332,313 of CM051373.1, forward strand.
AGGAAGTTTTGATTATTATTTTTTACGAAGAAATTTGGTTATAGTTTAACAATTACAGAGAAGTTGTTTGAAAAACTCATGTTTTAGGTCAAATTTTTAGTCCGGTTTGTGGACTATCCGAGTTATGAAGGACAATTGTGTGTGGTGTTGCATGATTTGCACCCACAAGATGTTATTATTCCCTTTATAAAGACCAAAGACGAGTTGAAGTCCACTCTTATTTTCAAGATTAAAGTTCATCCGGAATTATCGAAGAATAATCTCCATCCCGCCCCCATATTGTTTGGTTATCATCTACCCATATCCGGATGAGTCTGTTGACCTATTTTGTCTGTTTTTCTTTGGACTTTATGGGTTTCACTTCATAACTGGTATTTGATGGTTTATAATACTTCATCCGCAAGATACACATCTTGCTTCCCACATTATCTCTAATAAAAACATCTTCATTCTGCGTATTTTCTTAATGATAATTACTAGTTCAATAGGGATTCTTAGGGATCCGATTGTAATCTTGTAAAAAGATTTGATGTCTAGTTGTTTGCCACTTTGTTGTTGAAACACACAATTAATTCTTCTTCATTCTGCAGATTTTCTTAATGTTATTGTTTCAGTAACGATTCTTTTGGATCTGATTGAATTAGAAAAAAAAAAAGATTTGATGTAAAATGTATTTGCCAGTTTGTTATTGATCTTTGATGATCAGTTTTGATCCTTTTTTCTTTTGGATTCTGGAGTTGGAATCTTATGATTATAATATAATTAAAACTGAAAATTTTCATATCATGAGCTGAATTAATAGAGAGAATCTTGCATGTGTCCCTCTTTAGCCACTAGAAGAAAAGAAAAAAGAGTACAAAGTACAAATTACTAAAATGATTGTTATCAATTATTTAAAAGCAGAATAGTTTCTTGTCACATTAGAAATTAAGTTATAAATTTAACAATTTTTTGGGTAAGTATATTTAATATAGGAACCTTTAATATATTTTCTAGGAAGTTATCATAGTTTTAAAATTCAAGCTAATAGAAGGTACATTTGGTTGCAGCCGTTTTTGGGAATCTAATGACATGAATAAGAACAAGTTAACTGAATAAACGGTGGTTGATGTTCCTTCGATATATATATATATATAAGTAAACTTATTAATCAAATAATCAATGGTTTTCCACAGTCAAGACAAGATGGCTAATTATGAGGTAGATCACATGCTATTCGATTCCATTAAGTCATTTATTACTAAAGAAAATAACCTATAAACACAATAGAAATGTACCCTCAAAAACTATGTTTTCTAGTTCACAAATTTACTCAACTGTTTTTGTTATATGTACTAACTTTCGTTAATATATTTTCCTAAATAATGGAACTGATTCAAATCGAATCAAAAGGATAATCAAAAAACTTTGAAAAGTTTGTTATCCAAAAGAGTACAAATAATGATGTCTCTTTTGTTATGCATAAAAATTTATTTCAAAAATTAACGATATGTCTAATTAAAATTTCATTTTAACCAAAAGTCAACATGTATCAAATATAACGATAGCCATAGTATAATATTTATTCATAAAATAAAAACTTTGAATCGTAATCAAATTATATTTATGTGAAGATATCAACATTAAACATGGATACTTATATGTTGATATCAACATTAAATAACATGAACTTTGGTTAAAATGTAGTTTGTATTATTGTTGTTGCCGTTTCACAGCCCAAATTCAAATTTGTTAGTGTAGGTGTATGAGTTGTAGATAACATAAAGGACTCACAATGTTGCCCTCTCTCATTAAACATGTGTGGAACTACTACCAATACATACACACCCCCACATATCTAATTCACATATACATTCAACCTCCGAATCGTATTATTACAATCAAATACCATCTTATATCAGCATTATTTATAATCATTAATTATAAACAACTATATATAGTGGCCCACTTGAAGAAATGATGTACCATCTCTATTCTCCCTAATCATCCATTTTATTAATTGTGATTGATAATTATTTCTTTAAATCTCAAGTCACCACCATGCACTTTAGTATAAAAGCAAGCTTGATGTGCTATCAAACTTCAAAAAAAGAAGAGCCTAAGAAAGAAGAAGAAGAAGAAGAGACAATGGTGAAAGGAATAGTTTCAGAGAAGATGAAGCTTGTGGTGGCATTGATCACACTTCAGTTCTGTTTTGCAGGCTTCCACATTGTCTCAAGAGTTGCTCTTAACATTGGTGTCAGCAAAGTTGTATATCCTGTTTATAGGAATCTCCTTGCCCTTCTCCTCATAGGTCCCTTTGCTTACTTCTTCGAAAAGTAAGTTCCTACTTCCTACATCTCTCAGAAGTCTAGGTCTACTACATCTTTTATTTTTGGTTGTTAATGTTAATATTCTTAATGTATCAACAGAAAGGAAAGGCCTCCACTCACAATCTCTTTACTGGCTCAGTTCTTCTTCTTGGCACTCATAGGGTAAAGCTTAACCGGAGAAAACAATAATAGCAACCGATTCTTCAATCCTCAAATCATTGAGTATAATTCTGAAACTCTGTTTGTATGTTTTAACATCAGAATCACAGCGAACCAAGGATTCTACCTATTGGGACTTTACTATGCAACTCCAACCTTTGCTTCTGCAATGCAGAACTCTGTTCCTGCCATCACTTTCATCATGGCTTGTGCCTTAAGGTACATACCTACCTCTTCTTTCATGCAAGTATTGTTTTAAGGGTATCAATTATTTTATTCTGTGCGTCTAACGTTGATCTGCCGCTCTGAATCAAGGCTAGAGCACATAGACCTGGTCAGGAAACACGGTGTGGCCAAAGTATTGGGAACCCTAGTGAGCATCGGTGGAGCCACCGTGATCACACTGTACAGAGGATTTCCGATCTTTCATGAGGGCCTTAACTTGCAAGAGGAAGAGGTGAACGGATCTGAAAAACCACAGAACTGGAAACTCGGATGGTTATACCTTATGGGACATTGTCTGTCATGGGCTGGTTGGATGGTTCTTCAAGCTCCTGTACTAAAGAAGTACCCAGCAAAGCTCACTTTAACATCATTCACATGTTTCTTCGGTCTGGTTCAGTTTCTGGTCATTGCTCTGTTTGTGGAAACTGATCTTAATAACTGGATCATCGTCTCTTGGGAAGAGCTCTTCACTATCCTGTATGCGGTAAAGCTCTCTCTCCCTTGTCTTTGTTTCTCCTTGATCTGAATCTATGAAACTAGCTAAACGAATCTTGGCTTGGTCGTGTTAACAGGGAATCATTGCGTCGGGATTAGTGGTTTATCTTCAGACTTGGTGTATCTACAAAGGTGGTCCTGTCTTTGTTGCAGTCTTCCAGCCTTTACAGACACTTCTCGTTGCTGCAATGGCGTTTCTTATTCTTGGTGATCAGTTATACTCCGGAAGGTAAACCACACTGAATACGAGAATACCAAGGTTTGTTCCTTTCAATGGCTCGATCTAATTCAACCTTTGCTTTACAGGATTGTTGGTGCAGTGTTTATAATGTTGGGGCTCTACTTAGTTCTTTGGGGCAAAAACGAAGAAAGAAGACAGGTGATTGAAGAAACGAGTGAGCAAGATCCAGAGTCACTAACCATACATCTACTTGAAGCACAACACAAGAAGACCAATTCTGAATCTGCAGTGTAAAAAGGATTTACACTTTTGCAAAGACAATGCAATATTTTTCTGTACATACACACAGAAGAACAAGGACAACACACATGCTCCTCAAGTGGGTCTCTCATACATGAATGAATATTCTAGTCGTTTTACTTTCGAGTTGTAATCAAAATTAGGTTGCAATTCATTTATCAATAAATGAAAAAGATGATAACATTTAATCAAGTTGACAATAGAGAAGCAAATAGTCAATCATGTTCTGATCTGGTCTGTTTGGAGACAGACCAATGAGCTGGTCAGAAACCCATGTTCATGCAGTCTTATGCTTCCATACAACGAATCTATTAAATCTGTGAAATGATTATCCAGATAGGCTGATAATTTTGACTTTAGAATGAGATATTTGAGACCCAGTAATTGAAGATTTGATTCTATTCCTATCGTCTTGACTTTTTATAACAAAAAGCAATCAACATATGAAACCAAAATGGATAAATCTTCAGAAAGAAATACACTCGCACTAAACCACAAATAAGACCACTTAGCTGCAATAGCACATGGTGAAACAAAAGGGAGTCTAAGTTCAACCATTACGCAAAAAACAAAACATGAAAATAATTAAACAAAGCTTTGATAGAGAGTAAAAGAAGTGTTCAAGGAGCTGTTTTGAGAGAAACTACCACACTACCTCACAGTAACGATGTCATCAATCTTCAAAATCATCCTTACGCATTCAGTTGCTAGAGTAATCGCACTGGTACTCACAAGCAGGGGTTGAACAACGTTTTCCTCCAAGATATTAGTGATCTGTCCTTTCCTCACGTTAATCCCAGCGTTGATTTCCCCTTGAGCATGCTTGTTCCTGAGTTCAGTCACAATGGCAATCGGGTTTAGCCCTGCATTCTCAGCAAGTGTGTAAGGAATAACCTCGAGGGCTTCAGCGAAAGACTTCACACAGTAACCTTCCATCCCATGGAGCACCTTAGCCCAAGCACCAAGCTGCCTTGAGAGTTCAATCTCTGGTGCACCACCTCCTGCAATCAAGAACCTCTTGCTCACCAGACACCTAACCACACATAATGCGTCATGTAAACTCCTTTCAGCTTCATCAAGAACTAGCTGGTTGGAGCCACGAACTAGAACAGAGGTAGTTCTTCCCATGTCTTTGATTCCAGTGATCTTCAAAATCTTTCCATCTCCCAGGGAGGCTTCTTCAACCAGATCAGCATGGCCAAGCTTCTCAGCTCTGAAATGTTCAATATTGGCGATTGGCAAGCAGTTCAATGTCTTGGTGACGAACTCAATCTCATCTCTCTCAACATCCTTGATAACCATGATTTTGGCTTTGGCCAAATAGTGAAGCGACAGATCAGTCACAGCATCTCTCAAAATACTCTTCTGGATAAGCAACACATTGCAACCAGTAGCTTTGATCTTTTTAATCATCCCCAAGATGTAATTCCTCTCTTCTTTTAAGATCCTATCCATCTGAGTATAATCAGAGACAACAATACTCTGCTCAATATCAGTCTTCGGAGGTGAGATCTGGAACTGAATCACAGCGATCTTAGCATTTTCCATACGAGTAGGTCCACCAGCAGCATGACTCACCTTCTTGTCAAAAACCAAACCTTTCACAGTATGTGTATCATCCACAGTTCCACCAAGCTTCTTAACAATCTTGATATCACGCAAATCCACAATCTCTGGCTTCTCCGGATCTATAACAGAAAGAACCGCATCTACAGCTAAAGGAGCAAGTAATGTAGAGTACTGGCTAACAACCTTACTGTTAAGCGACGTGCTAGCGGATTTAACAAGTGAATCTCGGTCAGTGAGCTCCACCGGAACAGCCATGGCGGTCAGGATATCAATTGCCTTACCACAAGCCTTGTGAAGCGCATCTGAAATGACAGTAGGGTGGATCCCACTCATGAGAAGCGTTTGACACTCCTTAAGAAGCGCACCGGCGATTACGACAACAGTGGTGGTTCCATCTCCGGCGGCTGAATCCTGTGATTTGGAAAGCTCGACTAACATCTTCGCCGCTGGCTGCAAAACCTCCATCTTGTTAAGGATCGTAGCTCCATCGTTAGTGATGATAACCTCGCCGCTTGCGGTGGAAATCATCTTATCCATTCCTTTCGGTCCCAAACTCGTACGAACGGCGTCAGCGACGGCGCGACCAGAGTTGATGTTAGCGAGACGGATATCTTCTCTACGCTTGTTGTCTACGAACGACTCAGCCTTGGATCCAAGCGGCTTCGATGCCGTTACCGCCGCCATTTTTATTGAATCCGATAGCTCGAGATCAGATTTGGTTTGGTTACGACGGGGAATGAGATCTATCAGTGTTCCGAAGAAAAAAATGGAAATTAGCAGAAACCCTAGATCGAACGCTACGAGACTGTTCTGGAAATGAAAGAGAGAATAAGAAATTTCAAAAAATCTCTAGGGTTTACGCTACTGTTTGGTTGCACTGACTATTATCTTCATTTTCTAAATGGGCCTGTCTGGGATTATTATTAGTGAAACGCATTTAGCCCAAAAGGCCCAGTTATTGGGTTAGTGTCTTTTTCAGGTTACCATTAACTAGATCATATGTTTTACTTTAAAACAAGATTAGCATATGTAGAATTTAAACTCGAATATCTTTGGATTCTTTGCCCTAAGATGTAAAACCAAGGAAAAACAAATCATTATTGCAAAATCGATGTGGTGGATATTGCAGTGTGTGCATAAAAAACACTGTGATTTATACATTTACTTGAACTGAAATAAGCTAACTGACCATTCTGAAGTTTTTCATAAAGTGAATATCGGATCGACAAACTTAAACTAATTCATGGTAAATATTTCGACTTGAGTACAAGATTTACAGTTTAGGAATGCAGTAAAAAAATATTTACACTTACTGCTTCTGCAATTGCTCAAGAGCTTTGACAAGAACCAGCTTGAACCGGTCTATATCAAGAGTTACGTTCTGCTGTACCAAATAAACCGACTCAAACGTTGCCCACCCGCGTTTTTTAACCGCCACTGGATCTCTCACAATCTCGTGATCCCGTCCGTATTGTCTCACCAGTGTGCTCTCCTCTGGCTCAATCTTGTACTCCAAATACCTCAGATTCATCTCCTTCGACGGATCTTCGAAATCCATCTTCGCGAGCCACTCGAATCCACCGATTGGAAGAATCTGAATCACGATCGCGTTCTCCGGCAAGAATACCATATTCGTTAGTCCCGCGCCGTGATCGCCGAGCATCACGTCGCAGGAATTCACGGTTTGGGCAAAACTCGAGACTCCGGTGTTCGCTTCCGCCACCACGACTTCGAATCCGATTAGTCTTGCAGCTCTCGCGATATCGCCGACGTTCAAAAACGCTCGCGACCTGCTCCTTGACAAAATTAGAATCTGTGGCCTACGCCGCATAGACACGGCGGCGTTTCTCAATGAGTATGCGTCTCTTAGGAATTTCCGGAAATCTGACATCGAATACTCCGAACTCGAGGGATTGATCGTTAGCTCTTTGCGATACTCAGGGTGGCGATTGAGACCGACGATGACTCTGCGGAAACAGAGCGTTTCGTCTTCCTCGTCGATGTTAATCACTTCATAATTCGAAAGGTTCCTAACTATTTCCTTAAATTTGTTGATCCACCATGGATTCTTGTTCGTCACGAGGAACTGAACTTCTCCGTTGAATCTACGCGCCGTCGTGTACAGAGGAATCACGATGTCGGTGAAATCGTGGAAATTGTTCATGGAGAAGCCTCCGAGAGAGAAAAGAACCGCCGGAACTGTGTGATTCCTTATGCATCGCAAGAAACTAGCGTTTTGTTCCAATTTCACCGTCCATTCTCTTACGCGTTTCATTGCCGTACCTTCGTCTTTTCTAGCATAAGGTCTAATATGCCACTTGGAATTCCCGGAAAACGCAAACGTGATCGCCAGAAGAACAGTCGCCGATTTACCGTGGATTCTCAAGTCGCCCCTTAGCTCCCAAAACTCTGTTTTCCCTTGTTTGCTACAGAAAGGTTTCATAAGTATCTCCATTTTATCTCTTTCTGAAAATTCACCCAAGACAAAAAAAAAAAAAAACATACTCAGAATCAAAAGCATGCAGAAATTGGCTAAAACTATGACAAATTAAATTAGAACAATTTATATTTTATAGAATTTGAACCTGAAATAACTTGCTTTTTGGAGATTGTAGTATTAGTAGTACAGTAAAACGAAGCAAGATGATTCTTGAGCATGCATGTGTCGTTGCAGACACTAAGCTTGTGATCTTCAGAACTAAATAGGCACTGAGTAATTATTGCATTTGATGTAAAGTTATTTTGATTTGTAGGGATAATGAGTTTCTTAGAAACTCTAGATGTTGCAATGTTGCTGCTCCTTAACGCTTGGGGTTTCTTGGGTTCTGTTATTCTCCGTATCCTGAGACCAGCGTCCACTGATAGTTGCAAATCCACTGAAGAAAGAAAGAAAGATAAACGTTAAAATAATTGTTTCTGCGTTTCCTAGCGTCCTGTAAAACGTTGTAAGGGACTAACCGATTGGTAAAGAGCTGAGATAAGGTTTGAAGACAGTGCAGAGAGTGAAGACGAAGAGAAGAGAGGCAATTAAAGCACCAAAACCAAGTCTCCTCTGTTCGGTTTTGCTAAAGGTACGAGTAAATATTGTATCGTAAAGAAGATCCTTCCCTACCATCTTTTGTCTCTTAAGCCACACAAAAACTTTTCTTCCTTTTTTTTTTTTGTGCAGCAAGGAACTCTAGAAACAGAGTTTACTCGCTAATGTAGATATATATATATAGAGAGAGGATTGTGTGAAGTATTTAAGAACTTGTTCTACGACAATGATCGTGTGTTTTTTTTGTCTCTATAAATCTCTGGATTTTAAGACAGGATCAAGAAGAGAACGTTTAGGTATTGAAGATCAAAACATTTTAAATGAATTTTAGTGTCTCAACTTGATTTACATTCCAACCAAGTTTTGATCCCATATTGATACAGTTTATCAAAAAAAAAAAGGATGATCTTATTAATTTTGAGTAAAATAATGAGTCATTTAGCTAGCACCAAAATTTTAGAAATGAATTATAAATACAATTAACTTGCAACAAAAGAAGGAGAAGAGGAAAATCATGAAGAAAATATCCGTTAAAACATTGGAAATGTTTTTCAAAACATAAAAGCTGACATAGTTTATGTGTCAGTTTTGTAATCTTATACGTTATACAATAAAGTTCTATGTAAGTTTTTATTTCATGAATGTGATTAAAACACATAACATGTCACGCCGAATGGTATGTATTATATGAAAGTATGAAAGAGATATCTCGTCGATCACTTCAGAGGGTGACACGTATCCTTATAAACTTATTAAGAGAAAAGGGGAGTTCACAGTTTCTTTTCATCTTACTCCTTTATGGGTCTAATAGTGCATCCTCTGCGTATGTAAAGGATTAGACTAATACAGTGTGATTTAGAGTATTATTATTGGGAGAAATTCATTTGGGTTTCTTAAGTAATATTTAATTATAATTTTGAAGTTAAGAAACTTCTGTTTTTGCTATTTTATTGGTAGAAACCCATTAAGGGTTTTTTAAATTTTTTTTTAATAATTTTGTTTTATTTTAAATAGAGTTTATTTTTTTAATTAAACATATTTGATATAAAAACATAACATTTTAAACGTAGATTTTGAAAAAAAATACAAAAGAACGCTCAATTTGGGTTTCTTTCTGATCTTGTCTATGAATCGCTTTTTGTTCACCCACCGAAATTCATTAATATGTAAAAAAAACTTTAGAATTTTAAAGTTGAAGTTAAAAAAATTTTAAAAACAAATTTTAATATTTTTTTTAAGTTAAAGTTAAGAAAAAGTAAAAAAAAAAAGCAGATAAAAAAATCTGGCAAAAAAAACCGGCAAAAAAAAATCTAACGAATTAGGGATTGACACGTGGCTAAAAACGTATAAGAACCCCCTTAAGAACCGGTTCTTAAACTTCTTATTTAAGAACCGGCTCTTACATTGTTCATAATTATTTTATTTCTTTTATTTTTTTTAGGCTAAGAAACTCATTTTTTGGGTCTAAGAACCCTATAATAATGATGCTCTTATTTATTATTGATAAAAGATTTTGAACTTTTCATTTTCTCTGTCTTTTCTCTACGATTTCTTGTGACACGCCTTAGGGTTTTCTTTTTGTCAAATCATTGTTATCACCTCTTTATCTATGTGTCTTTCTCTTCGCTTAGGCAGATTGGATTTAGAGAGGAGAATGTTCAACGAACCTTTATCTTTAACCCCTTCTCGACTGTACGTGTGGGTTAGAGTTTCCTCTCTCTCTATGTCTCTTTCTCTCTTTTTATGACCTCCGTTTTATTTTGCCTCAGTCTATCAATCAATATAGATATTTGGTCAGAACAATATTCAAATCATCTTCAAAATAAAAAGGTAATTTGGTTTTGGTGATTTTGTTAAAAAAAGTTTGGAAATGGAAGAAATATTCTCACTTGTTTGCATTGAGTATGAAAAAGAACAGAGAGAAAGAATGTTTCATGTGTAATTAATAAGAGATTTTACTAAAACTACTCATACAATTATCACGTTATAATTATTATATTGTGTTTATAAAATACTAATTTTCATGTTCACGAGTATTTTTATTTTATTTTAAGAGAAAATGATCCAAAAATCAAATTAATAATAAAATGACTTTGTTACTACATGAAAAGTGAGATTCTCAAGTAAGAACAGGAACACAACCTCAATGACAAGCTTGAACAAAAAGAGGAAGTGAAAGCGTAACAAAGAAATGCCGCATTTTTTTAGAGATCACATACAATGTTATATAACTTTATGATTTTCCTGACATTTGTTTACTTGTGGAAGAAGAAAATATGGAACAAATAGCAAATGCACTGCATTACCAACTTGACATTAAAAATAAATCTTAAATTGTGTTTCTAGTTTATAGAAGGCAAAGAAGCTGCTAGTTGTAGAGGAAGAAGATGACATTAACAGGTCAAGTGATGACGAGATCAATTACGCCGATATATTAGTCTCTGATGATGAGGTATATTTGTTTCATGATGGTAATAACATATGTTTAGCTTCATATGTTTCAATTGTATATCAAACATATCACTTTATTACCATTTTGATTTATGGATCATTTTATCTTAAAAATTAAATAAAAAGATTCGTGAATAGAAAATTTGGTATTTTGTAAACACAATATAATACCTAGAACGCGGTAGTCATATATGTAATCTTAATAAAATCTCTTGTTAATTACCCATGAGATTTATCACTCTTTTTCCATTCTTGTTCGTATTGAGTACAAACATATGATAATATTTTTTCCATTTTCGAAACTTTTTTAACAAAATCATTAAAGTCAAATAGCATTTTTGTTTTGAAGATGATTTGAATATTGTTCTGACCAAATATCTAGTAATATTAAAAAAAAAAGTATATAGCATTTTTGCTTTGAAGATGGTTTGTATATTGTTCTAACCAAATATCTAGTAATATTAACGAGATGAACCAGGTGAACCATAATACCACTATAATTTTGTAGCATATATTACTTTTGTGAAAACATTTAAGGATGATTATTTTGATACTGTATGTTCATTTTGCAAGTCATAATGGTTTGTGGAGACACTGCCAAACTGGTTCTGCTAAAACAAGGCAACTTCATGTTTCTCAAAAAATAAACATGTTAGAGGTTCCACTCTTAGAAGGAGAAAAACCGATATTTTCTCATAAACTTATGTTTCTTTAACTGAGTTGAAATACAAACGTGAATGAGTGGGATATATAATCCCATTAATTTAAGAGAAACGGCCATGTCTCGGTCTATCTTTAACCAAGTCGATGTCGGTTTACTTTGGTTAATCGATTGGGTTTCATCAGAATAACTGACAAGTCACAATTTTGAAATCTTTCGAAAAAGTAAATATCAGACTGATTATTATAAATTTATAATTGTTTTATGATAAATAGTATTTCCATTCGACTACAAGAATTTACAGTATACGAAATCAGTGAATATTTGTTTATTCTCACTGACCCTGCAATAACTCAAGAGCTTTGACAAGAACCGGCTTAAACCGGTTTATGTTAATGCTCACGTTTTGCTGCACCAAATAAACCGACTTGAACGCATGCCACCCGCGTTTCGCAACCGCCGATGGATCTCTCACGACCTCGTGATCGCGTCCGTAATGCCGCACCAGCGTGCTCTCCTCCGGCTCGATCTTGTACTCAACATACCTCAGTTTCATCTCCTTCGACGGATCCTCGAAATCCGTTTTGGCAAGCCACTCGAATCCACCCATCGGAAGAATCTGAATCACGATCGCGTTTTCCGGCAAAAACACCATGTTCGTCAGCCCCGCGCCGTGAACGCCGAGCATCACGTCGCATGAATTCACAGTTTGGGAAAATTTCGCAACGCCGGTGTTCGCTTCAGCCACCACGACTTTGAATCCGATTTGTCTCGCCGCTCTCGCGATCTCGCCCGCGTTCACAAACGCTCGCGATCTGCCTCTCGACAAAATCAGAATCCGTGGCCTCCGCCGGCGATATGGCTTCGCAGTCACGGCGGCGTTTCTTAACGCGTACGTGTCTCTTAGAAAATTCCGGAAATCGGACATCGAATACTCCGAATTCGAAGGATCAATCGTTAGCTCTTTGTAATACTTACGGTGGCGAGTGAGACCGACGATGATGCTGCTGAAACAGTGGGTCTCGTCTTCTTCGTCGATGAAAATCACTTCGTAATTCGAAAGTTTCCTAACTAATTCCCTAAATTTGTTGATCCACCATGGATTCTTGTTTGTTACGAGGAATTGAACTTCTCCGTTGAATCTACGTGCCGTCGTGTACAGAGGAATCACGATGTCAGTGAAATCGTGAAAATTGTTCATCGAGTAGCCTCCGAGAGAGAAAAGCATCGCTGGAACGCTATGATTCCTAACGCAACGCGAGAAATTAATAGCGTTATCTAATTGGTCCGCGTTTTGTTCCAATTTCACCGTCCATTCTCTCACGCGATTCATCGCTTCAGCGTCTCCTTTTCTCGCATAAGGTCTAATATGCCACGTGGAATTTCCAGAAAATGCATACGTCATCGCCGCAAGAACAGTCGCAGATTTACCGTGGATTCTTACATCACCACTTAATTCACAGAACTCTGTTCTTGCTAGCTTGTTACAGACAGGTTTCATGGTTTTATCCAACTTATTTTGATCTGAAAATTCATCCAAAAAAACATTCTCAGAACCAAAAGTATACAAAAATGGGACTAAAAACCATAAAAACAGTTGAAGAATGTGAACCTGAAATAACTTCTTCTTTGGAGATTGTAGTGTTCGTATTACAATTAAACGAATCAAGATAATTCTTGGGTAAGCTTGTGTCGTTGCAGACACTAGGCTTGTGATCTTCAGAACTGATTAGTGGACTTGATGTAACATTATCTTGATTCATAGAGATAATGAGTTTCTGAGAATCTTCAGATGTTGCATTATTGTTGCTCCTTAACGCTTGCGGTTCTGTTATTCTCAGCATCCTGAGACCAGTGTTCACTGATAATTGCAACTCCACTGAACAAAGAAAGAAAGGATAAACTTAAAACGATTGTTTCTGAGTTTTTCTGGCGACCTGTAAAACGTGATAAGGGACTAACCGATTGGTAAAGGACTGAGATAAGGTTTAAAGACAGTGCAAAGAGTGAAGACGAAAAGAAGAGAGGCAATGAAAGCTCCATAGCCAAGTCTCTTCTGTTCGTTTTTGCTAAAGCTACGAGCAAGTATTGTATCGTAAAGAAGATCCTTCTCTGTCATTTTTTTGTCTCTTAAGGTACACCAAATTTCTCTTTCTTGTGCTACAAGAAAACTCTAGGAACAAAGTCTACTCAGTGATGTAGATAGATGGATGAATGAATATGAGGGAGGGAAATGATTGTGTGAAGTATTTAAGAACTGCTTCTACGACATTGGTCGTGTGTATTTTTTGTCTCTATAAATGTTTGGATTTTAAGACAGGATCAAGAAGAAAACGTTTAGGTGTTGAAGATCAAAGATTTAAAAACGAATATTAGTGTATTATTACTAAAAGAAGAGGACCTTATTAATCATATAAGTTCGGGGATTGTCGGCGTTGAGAGGAAGTATATGGAGGGCATGAAGTAGTTAGTCGAAGAAGAAGAAGAAGTCTTAGTAAGGAGCTTAATTAATGCTCCCGACGATTCTTCTTTTTAGCTTCGTTTTCAGTAAATTAATAGATATAATTATGATTAAATGAATAACCAAAATAAAATCTTAACAAAGAATTTTCTAATTTCATGCATCACATATTGTCTTTCATTTCTTCTGTATTTCTCTCAAAAATGTATTTTAAAATAAGTTATATTTTACAAAAGTTTTTTTTGATTTTATATATTTTACAAAAGTTACAGTTGAACTATCTATAATCTAAAAATTCTTCAACTGAAATGCAATATTTTTTTAAAAGAGACTGTGAGAAACTCTCGTATAGTCGTGTATATGTACTCAACAAGTCAATAAAACTCATTTTTACGTTACTATATTTTTGAAGATAAAATTTTTTACATACTCATTATTAACATCATGGGTGCAAATAAATGTCTAGTTAGAGAGATAAACTATGGTGGAAATGAAGCATTCATCAACATTTTGGTAAATTCAAACCGTTCATGTTGACTGATATGAAATGAATATCTCACTCATTTCACTAAAAATAAACAAGATTAAAAAGAAAAAAAAAACCTCCACGTTTATGAAGAAAAATGTGTGGGATAAATATTTGGTTGTCATATGATCACATTCACATCCATGTCATTCCATCTTTGTTCCATCTATTCAGTTCGAGTTTACCATTTAGATGTTTGTACCCATAACATTACATGCATTGAGAAGATGCTTCAAATTTACAATCTGATTCTAAACATGCGTGTCAACTATTTGAACTTTGCATCCTTATTAAATCAGATCAACCATAATCACATAATAAATCAAAATGCTTTCTTTGGACATGTTCCAAATAATAATAATTTTAAAATAGAAACGAAAGCAACTTTGTAGTTGACTGCAATGACATACACAACCAAAATCTAAATGATTGATTGCTCATTATTTAGTTTTTGTTTCCATAAGACTAATTAACGAAGGAGGCAGAATCAAAATTTGGCCTGAAAGCTATGAATCAACTAACAGTTGGTGACATTTTTCTAGATTTATGTGAAACTTGGTTGTTAGATTGTCGACTTTGGACTTTTTCATATAAGCTCTCATTACATTTTTCATTGTTTTCTATATAGATGTATGAATTTAATAATTTATATATGGTCTTATGAATTAAACGTATCACCATCTGGTTAGACTGACTCTGTTGACAAATATCAAGTTGTTAAACCTAAATAGTTAACCATAAATTGTTATCGTTACCCTAATCTAATATCAAAGGAGAAAATTATAAATCAATGATTATAACGAAACATAGTTTGTGATCATAATGTCAAATGCGGATGTCATTGGTCTAATTCTGAAACAGTATCATCACCAATCTACTGGTTTATTAATCATTGGTGCATTTTTTCCAGTAATGATTAGATTTGTTGAATTGTTTTTGGTATAACTTGAGTCTTACTCCTGGAATCAGGAAAACTAGATTTACTAAAAATAAAAAGTATATTTAATCATCCAAAACGTGCAGTGATTACCTCAACATCCAATCGAAATGTTTAAGCAAAATATGGGGTTTTCCATTAATTAAGTGATAATAAGAAACATCATAATAATAATAATAATAGCAATATAAGAGAGTTGTTAAGTAGGAAAGAGACATTCTAACAAGTTCCGTGTCTTATAGCCTATTTGGTGGGTCGCATGACGACGTACGTGTGCACCTTCCAATGCACGATTTTTGTTTCGTTTGATGGTAATTTAAAATTTAAAATTCTGTAGATACAATATAATATACAAATTTCAAGTCTTGGTAGAGTAATCGGTTAGAATTGAATAATCTATGTTCTGTGATAAAATTGGTATAAGATCAAAAAAAAAATGAGTAAAAGTTATCTGAAACTGAGGATATAAGATTTTGATTGAGATAACTTTATTGTTTTTTCACATAAATAAAAAGTAATTTAATTTGAAGATACAATTAACCGGCACGATTAATTTATCTGTCATATTAACATATCAGATTCTCATATATATATTTGTTTCTCTATATGAACAGATTCTCATATATAAGAGACTATGGAGATAACAAATTTACATTTGCACACACGTCTGCTTTCGGTTGGTCTCCAAAGGGTACACTCACAATGAAAAGGGTACTCGAGAATTTCATTAAACCCTTTTATGCATGTCTTGCTTCCATCCCCTTTGTGCACACCTTCGCTTTAATCTCGAGAGCTTTTACCTCTTTTATTTTCTATAAAAAATAAACAAACTATCAATTATGTATAATAGCAATTTTATCAGATCCCAAGGGACAATTTATATAGCAATTGATAATGCAGGATGTTTATATTCTAGAACCGTTTTCGTCGTATGATGAATCAAGAGAACACAAGAAACCATGAACAGTGTAGTAGACTTCATGATTCAACAAAAATGATAAAAGATCTTTTCTTTGTTTTGTTATTTGGTATAGAAAATATATTTTCTTTGTTACATGCAGAAACTTTTTGTTTGTTTGGCTCTCGTAAATGAACATGCTACTTTTCTTTATCGATAATTGCGCACTTAAAAATTAAAATAGTTACTTAAACTAAATTAGGAGGAAAGAAAATAGAAATGTAAAACCAATTAAGTCTGCTACAGAGTTGTGTTGTTTTTGCAATCATTGTCGTCTAAGCTAGTTGTTTCATTCCACATCTACAATATCGTATCTGGGATTTCACCATTTCCTATTCGGGAAGAGAAGGCCATTCTTCATTTTCCAGATTTTTAGCTGCTTGTCTGCATTCTGATTAGAGGAGATGCGAGATCCAACATTTTCATATAGAGATAATACATAAAATAAATGTTTCTAATCAAAACATTATATTATCTTTTAAAATAATATTTGAGAGAAAAAAAAACAAAATATAGTGGAGGCATGATATATTGATAGGTGGTTAAACGGTAATCATTTTCACTACCAAATCGTAAACGTTATGCTTGATAAATTAAAGAGTTTCGATTCTTCCAAAAACAATTACTTGCCCCAGACGCCACCAGACATGAGATCAGATAGATTTAGCCCACAACTCAAACCAAACTGCGATCGCACTTGACCAACAGCTGTCTCAGTCTGAACCCACTTTACTTTAGCATCAGTAAAACTCAAGCAAGGGAGGCGCCTCATTGCAGTTGAAGTGGCTCGACATTGTCTAATTTCTCTTCTAAGTTCCATCCCCTGAAACACACAACCACACGAGTTTCACTTTTGCTCTTAACTTCAACTCTTGAGTGATGAAAAGAGGCAATACAAGATTTTCCTCACCTTTCAGCAGCTTCTTTTTTGAATGAATCGATTTGCGTCTCAAGCACAGCACAAGCAGATTGAATCTCCATATTCTTCACACAGAGCTGTCTCCATTCTTGAGATAGAGCATTGAGCTCGTATGATGTGGTTTGCTGGTATGGCCACACAACAAAGTTTCAGATCACCCCGTAAACCCAAGAGAAGAATGCACGGAAGAAAATGTAAAAGAATTTAAAAGTATTGTCACCTGATGATACTTCCTTTCTCGATTTACTTTTTCAATTTCCTCGTTCTGTTCCTGAGCTAGTCTTTGCATTCTGGAAAATAGAGACCAAATAGAGTGTTAAGACCAACCTTGTTGTGTTTAAGTTCCAAAAGCCAGAAACTAGGTAACAGTTTGATTAAGAGCTGACATGTCCCTAGTACACGAGGAGCTTCTTATATTTCATTGGAACAAAGAAGCTCTCACACATAAAGCACATGAAGAAAAACGCAAAGCAAGTCTCATGTACTAAAGCCAAAGAAGTATCTTATGCAAAGAAAATGAACAACAAAGATATCAAGAATGCTTCCGCAGATATCATATAGGATAGATACAATCCATCAACTCAAGAACTTCAACCCTATTAATCCTAAGTCACAATGTACTAGCATTCAATTCAATCAATGCTGCTTTACATATAAATGTGAACAAACCTGGACAAGAATACTTCTAGCCGATGGTTGTTCTGTCTCCAAAGCTCGGGGCCTTGTTTTGACATCAATTCCAAATTCTCAAGCCTGTATATTAACAAATCCACGGTTCAAAATATGAAAGCAGTATATGTACCACTCGTGGAAGAAAATCATGTGTTACAAACATTCAGAAATAAAGCTTACTCAATCATCTTCTGTTGCAATGACCGTTGATTCTTCTGAAGATACTGCTTCCAGGAAGCATCATCATTTCTCTTATTAGTAGGTGGCATTTCATGCTTGTATCGGGATTCAAAATCTATCCGCACTGGAGGCTTCCCAGCTCGAACACGCTCATACTCTTTGCCAAGGATTGGGCAGTTCTGATATTCGTTTTACACCAAACAAAAAAGACAATACCAATCAATACATCAGACCTTAAATATACATTTACCTAAATCTTAAAACTAGCTACAAGATCTGAAACAGTTCTTTACTCAGAGAAAAAAGTTATAAACCCTATGTGCTCATGAGATTCCATTCAATCATAAGATTCTAGTTGATAAAGAACCCAGAAACTAAAATTAATTGAAATTTAGAGAAATCATCCATCTCTCTGCTCCTCTTTTCACTCCGTTAAGAAAACAAACAGAAGAAGAGAGAACAAGAACCCTAACATAACAAGACAAAAATTGACACTACGACTATAAAGTCCAAGATGAAGCAAAACCCAAAAACAAAAACAAAAAAAAACGATTGGGATTCACCAAGATTTAATCGAGTTCTTGTCAACCCTAATTCAACAAATTTTCCTAAACCCGAGCTAGAGAAACGAACAAAGAAATCGATAATAGTGAAATTCACCTCGAAATCGAACTTTGGAAGAGGAGGCAAATCTTTGAGAAAGTCAGCAGGCTTCTTTGAGCTCCGACGCATCTCTTCCTCCACTAAGCGGTCGACCTCCGACTTAATCAATGGATTGCCATAGTCGTCGTCTATATAAGGAAGCGCATCTATAACTTCTGCGTTTGCCGCGCTAGCCCAGGGCCTCGCAGCCTCCGGCGCCGCCTCAAGCATCAAAACATCCCCATTGTTCGTCCCCATTATCGTCTCTCGACTTCACAAAGTAGCTCACAGCTAAAATCTGCCAAGAGAGTGTGAAAGAGGGAGCGACCCAATTTTAAAACATAGTAGTTAATAGACCCAACCCGGACCCATTGGGCCTCGGGCTTTTAGGGCCCTAAAAATTGAAAGATATATAATTTATGTTACTTTTGCACTATTTTTATGTTCTCTAAAACTATAGCTTTCGTACTGGTAAAATCATTTTCTTTTCTTTTGCCAATAATATTAAATGTGTCTTGATTGATACATATTGAACAAATTATTCTGGAGATTTTTGGTTTGACTATTTAAAAAACTAACCAAAGAAACAATTTGGCAATTTGGAATAGGAGATTAAATAATGCTATTGCGGCATGTTTGCGTATAAAAGAGTGAAAAAGAGTTGAACTTCAGGCAAATCTCGGATGAGTTGCAAGAACCGGTTCTTGTCCGGTTCAGCTGAAATCTCCGGCATTGTCTTCTCAATCTGTGGTATGAGCTTCGCCAATTGCAACCCTGTCGCCAGACCGGTCTGCTTTTCCATCTCCTCTACTAACGTAACGGCACAAGACTTGAGTGAGATCTCTGCTACATTTGTAAAATCATTGCTGCAACAAGAAAATAGACCAACAAAATCTTTACATGAGTGCAACAAAAAGAAGCATATGTTTTCTTGGTTTGAGCATTAAAGTAAAGAAGTGAAATTGTTCGTCTTTTGCGGGTTTAAGAGCAGTGACAGTTTTACCTTGTGAGTACTTCCCGCGTCTCGGTTATGAGTTGATGAAACTTGGTGACAGTTGCATCAGAAGAGGAAACATCAGTGGTTGTGTCTTGGGACATCATTAGATAATCTACCCAGTGATGTGGTCTTCCAGTGCTCATAAACACATCGAGAATCCGCATCATTGTTTCTTGAAGAACCCTTGTGGTTAACACATCCTTTAACTGCTTTCTGCAATCAAACACTCATCATTAGATTTTGCTATACATCCATAAAGTATAATGATCTTCATAGGCATTTGAGGCACCATAATAAAATCAATCTTCAAGGATGAGAAACAAGCGAGAGAATTTTTGATAGTACGTTTGTAATGTAAATTACCCCTTAAGAACTTCTTTCACTGCACTCTGCATATTAGAAATCAAACTCGGCATGCCATTGGTCGCAAGAAAATCGGCGCTTGTCAAAAACTTTTGTTCATCATCTCTATCTATGAGATCTAATTCTTCCTGTGAAAATAACAGCCAAAGGAACAAGAGTTATATCAAAGACCAGTAAATATACTAATTTCAATAATTTCGTAAGGAAAAGAAGAAAAAGGATATCTACTACGAAATAATAATCTATACCACCCTTGAATTTCAAAATACAATGCAACAAACAGAAGGAAATTACACAAAAAAAAATTATCAGAATGGCCAATTTGCTAGAAGTGGCTTGTTAAAAATGAAACAATAAAATTAGCATAAACTGAAACTTACAACCAGAAGGAAGTAGCTTATAATAAGTCTTGTGCGATTGATAAACAAACAATGATTCTTAAGACAATAAAAGAAGGAAGGAAAAAGTCTTACAAGTAAATGGGAGCTCCCAAGACCTCTAGCAGTGTCGATATATAAATGTCTTCCCAAAATATTGACTTGAACCCTAATGTACAAACAAAGCATAGTGACCGACCAAAGGGACAAAACCATCCTTGTGAAACCTGGACACATCAAAATACATTTTAAAAAGTTGTTAATGAGAAGATCCAATGATGGCACAAATAAGAGAACAACTAGGGGGAACAACGCACTCAAAATTTTGAGCTCGTTCCAGAGTTGAAGCTTCTCAGAAGGAATCAATGTTCCTTTTCCTTTGCTTAGCTTATCCATAATACTAGAGACATCGATCTCTTCAACAATACGCCTACTAAAGTGATGCATTGCGTGAGGCAGTGTTGTAGTATCAGCAATCATCTGAATGTTCTCGAAATGGGCCTTCATTCTAACAGAGTACAGAGCAAAACAAAAACAAGAAGCATTAGAGAATTGAGAAACACCGAAACTTGGTCAAAAGCAACAAAAAAAGAAGACTCTGTTCTTCAAAAACTCAACTGGGTTTTGATGATGTCGTCATTTTCACGCTCATTAGCTAGCTCTCGTTCCAAGTCGGCGAGCTTACGAGTATGGACATTGTATAGTTTGTAGAGCAAATAACCACTTCCCAAACAACTCGTTGTCACCAAAATCTTCCTTCTGTGTTTACTCCAGAAACCCCTAAAATTTATCAGAAAGGCAATAAACTTTGAATCAATCGTGAGAGGGTAAACGAAAAAAAAAAAAAAAACACTAATTCCTCAGCTGCAAACGTAATCTAAAACCCTACAGAACTGAAATCAATAGCGAGAGAAAACAGAATACAGAAGAACACACCTGACTAAATCCATGGCTTTTGAAGCTATTGGATTCGAACCAACGAATCCATGGCTGAAATTTTTAAGAAGATTAAACAAAAACTTTCGACGGAGACGCTAAGCAAAAACTTGGTCGAAGATATCTCAAAGATAATTGTGGAAGAGAGAGGAAAGGGGGGTAAGAAAAGACAGAGAAATTTGCCGGCGAAATATGGCTATAAGTGAATGATCTCTCCTTGGGTGAATAATGAATGTTATCACTTCAGGCGACACCGAGATTCTCTAATTTTGATTTTGGAACTGAATCTCCCAACTCAGAATCTCGTCAATTTAACCGAACTCAACTGAGCCATAGTAATTCTGTTTTAGGTCAACCAAAAATATAATTCCGACCGAACTGAACTCGGTACATAGTCTGAATCGATTGACTGGTTTTATCAGGTTATCTTCGGTTTAGAAAAATCGGAATAAATTTGAAATAGTTCTGGCTTCTGAACCAAACCGATCTCTGATGCGTATATAATCTATCCATTTGGTTACAACTTACAATTTCCAACTTTAAAACAAACATTCAATTATATATGTATATATATATATATCAGGTACGAAATTGAATCCAATACTAAATAAAATGGACCAACATTATTACCAGTCACTCATGTAAAAATTTATTGAATAATGAATGTTCAACAAACAAACTGGTTCGAATGACATTTCGGTTTACAAGTGGCCCCAAGTGTAGAGAGCACTTCAAGTATAGAACCAGGCCAAAAATGTTATGTTATCCCATGATTGAAATATAAAACATAGAACTTCATTTAATTTCCAATATTACTGTTTAAAATAAAAAAACTCGATACATGTTTATGATTCACTAGTCATCTAATGTCGCCTGCATGGTTGAGACAGCAATGGAGACATTGTTGTTGTGAGAAAGTGTCCAAACTAATTTTTTTAACTTAATGTAAGAGTCTTCCAACTGGACGACCATTTTCTCTAATGTCTTTGTGTTTTTAAGCATAAGTGTCATGAATGAAACCACGTGCTCTGGCTTTACATTCCAACGGGATTTGTTCCAAAAGGCCCCATCTTTTGATCTCCAACACTGATCCGGATTCAAGCCTTGCGTAGTCAAGTATCTGTCAAGATACATCTTCTGTAGAACCGAATAAAAAAAACATAATTTGTGGATTATTAAAACTCGGTATAATATAGTTAGAATGGTCGAGATTTATGGTAGATATACCGATAAGGCGTTGCAAGTTTTTGCGTGTACTGTCAGCTTCTTTAAATCAGGTGAGTTTTGTAATATCCTTTCTATACCAGGAATAACATACTGAAAGATGGATGTCTTAAGTGTCAAAGACTTGACTTTGAGCATCGGAAAACGAACACCACGAACCTCGGCAAGAGATAAAATCTAACAACATTGAATACAGAATCGGTAATATTGGTTGTACAAGCGAAAGTAAGAGAATATGCAAAAATGAGGCCAAAAACATACCTGAAGAAAATATTCCCCCAAAAGTAAGCTTCTCCACGTTGTGCAACTTTTCTAGCATCTTTAGCACCATGACTTGAAAATCAGCATTGATATTTCGAGGTGAGTCAATGCAAATGTTCAGTTTAGCTTCGGCTAAAGACAAGACATCAACTAAAGTACATGGTAACTCTGAGTTTTTCAATCTGAGGTAATGGATATGTGGTGCCACAATCTGCATTGGCCCTGGAACCCAAACGTTGCGGTCTATTTCTAATGCTCGCAGACGCAGCGATTTGCTGAGATCAAGAACCATCAGTCTATCGCAGTAATATAATGTTTAGCTTTCGAGAAGGGGACATCCAGTAGAATATTAGTCATGGATTCATCAAAGATTCTACAACAACGCAAGGTCAACTTCTGCAGGGATGTCCAAGACACAGAGCATGATCTGGAAATTATTATATTTCCAAAGGATAACTCAACCGTGAGTTGCTTAACGGAGGAATTGATGATGTTGAAGAAATCATACATCTTATAATTACGAACACCGGAACAAGGACTACACAAATCGAGGGACAGATTCTCGACGTTACGGGACATGGCGAACTTGATCCACGTGTCGATGTGGGGAATATTATGCTTCTTGGTGGTTTCGAGGTGAAAACTCATCATCTTCGGAGCTGTGTAGTGAGTTAGAGTTTCGTTTATCGAAGAAGCTGTAGACTTCAGCGCATATTCATCGAAGAAGAAGAGACAAGGTGTATCGCACCATACATGCCTCCATCGTTTTGACAAAAGAGAAGTTCTTATTGCAAATTTGGTTGGAATAAAGGAAAGAATATGTTGGAGGATCACATCAGGTAAAGAGCTGATTGAGTCTACTTCTCCTTTCATTTTCCGACGACGACGACGGACTCTTAAAGCGGCGGTCGAGCTCGAGCTCTCGTTGGCCATCTTAATATATCAAACTGTGTAGTTTGCGATTTTCTTAGGAATGTTATCATGAAACAGCTTCTTCTATTTTTATTTATAACCACGGGATTTTATTTTGTTAACAAAAAAAATTTCTAAATTTTCAATAACCCAATTAATTAATGAAGAAGTGCTTCAGTCACGGATTACTATTTCTTTTCATTTGCCGAGACCCAGTCAGTACCAGAGCCGTTGCATGAAACTAGAGGGCCGCAAGCTAGAGAAAAAAAGTGGGCCGGTTTTTTTTTATCGCTGTTCAGCTTAATCCTCTGTTTACAAAAGAGGGTTTCAATTTACTGTCGAAAAAAAAAAACTCGCAGGTTCTGAGCAGGTTTCGAACTCGGGGTTAATGAAAAACAAAAGAAGGTTTTAACTTACCACTAGACTAAGGAAAATCTTCTGTAATTGAGGGCCGAAAAAAGTTTTAACTACTCCGAGGGCTGCAGCCACAGCTTGGGCTGCTTGTGCCACGCTACGGCCCTGCCAGTCACCCAACAAGATGGTTCGTCGGGAACTCTATACTCAGCATGTCCAAGGCTCCAAGCTACTATCAATTACATAAATTTCATGCATCACTGTCTTCCTAGAATACAATAGACTGTTGGAGATAGCATAAACTGTATATAGATGACCATGTTAATACACAGCTAGAGAACTCAAACAAAAAATAGTGACAATCTATATTAGTAGTACCGATACATTGAGAGCTACATTAAATTGAACATCATTTAACTTGGAAGTATATAAAACACATAGAAAATTACGGAAAACACTTCATATAGAAAATTCTAGACTACCAAAAAAAAATCCATGTGGTTCTCATCAAAATCAAAATCTCATTCAATAAATGTGATGTAGAATGTTAAATAAGACTAACGACTATTTATCACTCGACTTGGTGTAGACAGTGCCGGCTCAATATGGAGGGCGGGTAGTGCGACCGCCCCGGAGCCCAACTTTGGGTCCAATAATATTGGGCCACGGTTTTTTTATTATATGTATAATGTATGTGTTTTAATAGTGACATCCAATGTTAAATCCAATAACAAAATGACTCCAATTTTTTTTGTCATCATATATATATAGAAATTGATTTTGGGTAATGGGATGGGATCATATTATAAATATAACATGTATTTGTACAAAAAGACCCAGATTTATTAAAAATAAAAACTCGACCAAAAATAAATAAAATTAACTAGTAGTTATTTAAAAAATATTTTAAAAAGTGTTCCAACTTTATGTTTTAATTATATATTTTTTAAAAATAAGTAAAACATTTTAATTATAGGGAACTAACTTTTTTTTTTCTTTTTGCCCTAGTGGCCCTAATACTAGGGAGCTTGCCCTGGGTGTAGAGCGCAATGGAGACACTATAGTTTACAACCAGCTCTTTAAACCTAAGGTAATGGTCTTCCAACAGTACGACCATCTTGTCTAATGTCTTTGTGTTTTTAATCATAAGTTCCACGAATGAAACCACGTCTTTGACTCTACATCCAAACATGACTTGTTCCAAAAGACTCCATATTTTGATCTCCAACATTGATCCAGATTCAAGCCTTCCAAATCCATGTAGTCGCCAAGATACAAACCCTGCTCACCAGAAGAAAAAAAAATTTATGGTTCTGAGATGATAGTTATTTAGTTAATATATTTAAGGAAAATAATGGAAGATAATGATACCAAATCATATGTTGTGTGTACTATAAGCTTCTTTAAACCAGGTGAGTTTTGTAACACTTTTGCTATACTAGGAATAACATATCGAAAGATCCCTGTCTGAAGAGTCAAAGACTTAACCTTGAACATCGGAAAAGAAACACTACGAAGCTCGGCAAAAGATAACATCTATAATAGAAAAGTATTGATCAATACCAAAACACAGATTGATTTAATGCATATAACACTGATTAATTAAACGTTCCTAATAAAAACGAATCCATTTACCTGAAGAAAGTTTCCTCCAAAAGTAAGCTTCTCCACTTTCTTCAACTTTATGTAACATCTTTAGCACCATGACTCGAAGAAAACTAGCCTTGATTTTTTCAGAAAGTACGTCATCAGTGCAAATGTTCAGTTTAGCTTCGGTTAGTGACGAGACATCAACTAGATCAGTACTTGGTAAATGAGAGTGACTAAATCTGAGACACTGTTTATTTCTAATGTTCTCAGGCGCATCGATTTGCTGAGATCAAGAACCTCCGGTGAATAGCAGTAATGCAATGTTAAGCTCTCGAGAATGGGACAACCAGGTAGAATCTTAGCAATGAATTCATCAGAGAGACTGCAATGACGCAAGAACAACTTCTTCAGTAAAGTCCAAGACACGGAGCATCTGGGAATCATCATATCATAAAAGTCTAAGTCAAGGGTGAGTTGTTTGACGGAGGAATGTAGAAGAAATCAGGAATCTTGTACTGAGCAGCTTGGTTCACGAAATCAAGGGACAGATTCTCCACGTTACGGGACCTGGAAAACTTAATCCACGTGTCGTCGTGGGGAACATTAATTTTGATCTTGGTGGCATGGAGGTGAAAATTGATCATCTTGTAAGCTGTGTAGCGAGCTAGGGTTTCGTTTATAAAATCAGCATCCAGTAAATGGTATTCGAATGAAAGAGAAGGTATATCACACCATACTTGCCTCCATCGTTTTGACAGGAGACAAGTTTTGATGGCTAATTCGGTCGGAATAAAGGAAAGGATATGTTGGAGCATCACATCAGGTAAAGAGCTGATTAAGTCTACAACTCCGTTTTTTTTGTCCGGGGCCTACGATGGTATTGACGACTGTTGCGGTGGCTCGGGGCTCTTGCACCGCCTATGGCGCTGTCATCGGCCATCTTTAACTTGCGATCTTATTAGGGTTTATTATCAAACAGCTTATATTTTAGACTCAAATCACACATGCAGACATTGATGAAAGGGTTTGGGACCCATATGATATTTTTTTCCTCCTACTTTGATTAATATCAAAATAGCCCTTTATTTATGTACATATATCTACATAACCCCAACAAGTATATAAATTTATACTAAAACATCCCCGCGTTAAAACTGTAATAAAACCCTATTTCTTCCTTCTTCTTCCTCTTCCACTTTTCTCCAATTTGCTTAGTTGAGAAAATTGATTTTAAAATATATTTTTTCTGCTTTTCCTGTTTTCCGACTTCAAATCGCGAACCCCTAGTTTGAAGAATCTTGCTAGATTGCTTTCCGGGAATCAGAAATGACTGGTTCATAAATTTCGATTGGAATAAAAATCAAAAATCGATCGAGAATGAGTCAGCCTTCAGTGATTCTTGCAACGGCTAGCTATGATCACACCATCCGATTCTGGGAAGCCGAAACTGGTCGCTGTTACCGTACCATTCAATATCCTGATCCGGTGTGTGTTCTCGCTTGTTCAAACACTGATCGCTGTGAAATTTCATCTGAAACTCTTTACATTTTTTGTTTTGTTTGTGTTGTATTTTCAGCATATAAATAGACTGGAGATAACACCAGATAAGCGTTATCTAGCAGCTGCTTGCAATCCTCACATACGACTCTTTGATGTCAATTCCAATAGCCCTCAACCTGTAAATTATTCCTCTTTTGTTCAATGTGGTTTTAGTTTTTCTTATGCCTTGCTTGAATGATCTTGATTGAGGAGTTGTGTGGATCAGGTGATGACTTATGATTCACACACCAACAATGTTATGGCCGTTGGATTCCAATGTGATGGGAAATGGATGTATTCTGGATCAGAGGATGGTACTGTTAAGATCTGGGACTTGAGGTTAGATTCAAGATTGTTTATTTTAGCTGAATGTTAATTGATTCATTCATTCATTTCATTCATTCAAGTGGGCATTGAATACAATGTTACAGAAGTCCTCAGAAAGTTACACGTCATTAAAAGTTGATTTGCATTCTTAGCAATAGATTGTTGATTTGTAAACAAAAATGCAGGGCTCCGGGTTGCCAAAAGGAGTATGAAAGTGTTACCGCAGTTAACACTGTTGTTTTACACCCAAATCAGGTACATTAGCTAGCCAAGTATGTTAGTGTTGTGTTGTAGCTATCAGCTTCATTATCTGTTAAAGAGAGTTGTAGTGTTGCTGCTGTTAAATTAGTTGTGCTTGTTTTTCTGGTAGTTGTCTCAGTTCGTATATTATGAACTTTGCTTTTTTTTTTGTACAGACTGAATTGATATCTGGAGACCAAAATGGCAATATACGCGTATGGGATCTCAGAGCTGATTCGTGTAGCTGTGAACTGGTAATTTACCTTTGACACATCTTCGTTTCTTTATCCTAGTTACATTTTTTGAGAATCCGTAGATATTCACTTGAGAGTAACTCTATAGGTACCAGAAGTTGATACAGCTGTACGGTCTTTAACGGTTATGTGGGATGGGACAATGGTAGTTGCTGCTAACAACCGTGGAACATGTTATGTATGGCGCTTGTTGCGTGGAAAACAGGTAGTGTTCTAATATGCAAACCTTTCTTTCTTTAACCATGCTATAGTCTCATTCCTGTAAATTATCCATGCCATTTAAAATTTCTATTTTTGTTCAGACGATGACCGAGTTTGAGCCCCTTCATAAGCTACAAGCTCATAATGGCCACATCCTTAAATGTCTCCTCTCTCCTGCAAACAAGTAGTGTTTTTCTTTATCTTTCTCTTAAAACCATTTTCTTTGTCTTCTCCCTTAGAAGCTCTCATATTCCTGTTAGCAGATATCTAGCAACCGCATCATCTGATAAAACTGTCAAAATATGGAACGTCGATGGTTTCAAACTAGAGAAAGTTTTAACAGGTATTGTTTCCATGTTTTTGAAAGAGGTATTCGTTTCTTCATTACCCTCTCTTACACTCTCACCAATCTTATTTAACAGGACATCAAAGATGGGTCTGGGACTGTGTCTTCTCAGTGGATGGAGAGTTTCTTGTAACAGGTAGTAATCTCTAACTTAAACCAAACCACTGGAAAACTAACAGCACAATCTTTAAACTGGTTTTGATTCTTTGATGTTGTACAGCATCATCGGACATGACGGCTAGATTGTGGTCGATGCCAGCGGGAAAAGAAGTGAAGGTGTACCAAGGTCATCACAAAGCCACTGTTTGTTGTGCACTCCACGATTAAAAACCTTAATAAGAATCAAATAAGCTAAATTATGATTGTGTTTTAGAAAAATTTTGTACATTTCATTTTCATTTGTACCACGATTGTATTCTGTGTGTTTTTAGAAAACTATTGTACATTTTCTATTGGTGCTCTGTTCTCTTCGTGATCAAACATTATTTAACTTTGCAACAAAACAATAAGAACAATAAAAAAGCTCTCAACAAAAATTATATAGAAGTGGAGGCCCATGTACGGCCCGGTTAAGCAAAATTCAATTTCTTAAATCTATACCCTGACTCGGAAACCTCGGCCCAAACAAGTGGAGTCTCCTTGTAGAAACCACTCTAAACCCTAATTTCATCAATTTTAGCCCTAGAGTATAAATACCTTCATTTCACCAATTCTCTCGCACTGTGACGCCATTTTCGTGAGTAAGAAGAAGAAACCTTAGAGTCTCTCCCCCAAAACCTCAAACCATGGCCGAGGGACTCGTACTGAAGGGCACTATGCGAGCCCACACAGATATGGTCACCGCCATCGCTACCCCGATCGACAATTCCGATATCATCGTCACAGCGTCGCGTGACAAATCCATCATCCTCTGGAAACTCACCAAGGACGACAAGTCTTACGGTGTTGCTCAGCGTAGGCTCACAGGTCACTCTCACTTCGTTGAAGATGTCGTTCTCTCATCAGACGGTCAGTTTGCTCTCTCCGGTAGCTGGGATGGTGAGCTCCGTCTCTGGGATCTCGCCACTGGCGTCTCCACACGCAGATTCGTTGGACACACGAAAGATGTGCTCTCCGTTGCATTCTCCGTTGATAACCGTCAGATCGTATCTGCATCTCGTGACCGTACGATCAAGCTGTGGAACACACTTGGGGAATGCAAGTACACAATCTCTGAGCAAGGTGATGGTCACAAGGATTGGATTAGCTGTGTGAGGTTTAGCCCTAACACGGCTGTGCCTACCATTGTTTCTGCTTCTTGGGATCACACTGTGAAAGTTTGGAATCTCCAAAACTGTAAGCTGAGGAACTCTCTTGCTGGACACTCTGGTTACCTCAACACTGTTGCTGTGTCGCCTGATGGTTCGCTATGCGCTAGTGGTGGGAAAGATGGTGTTATCATGTTGTGGGATTTGGCTGAAGGAAAGAAGCTGTACTCGCTTGAGGCTGGCTCGATTATTCACTCGCTTTGTTTCAGCCCTAACAGATACTGGTTGTGTGCTGCTACGGAGAATAGCATTAAGATCTGGGATCTTGAGAGCAAGAGTGTTGTTGAAGATTTGAAGGTTGATCTTAAGGCTGAGGCTGAGAAGTCTGATGGTGGTGTTGGAACTGGCAACCAGAAGAAGGTATGTTATTATTCGTATAATTCTACAAGTTTTTCGATAGTAATTGGTTCTTTAGTGGAAAATGTCTACTTGTGTCTATATTTAGTTATGTGGTGAGAAGTTGCATAAGTATGTTCCGAGGAATGGTTTCCCTGATTGGAATAGTTTCCGATTAGCATTGAAATTCTCGATTATGATTGTTGACGATAGATTCTCTGTAATGTTACTCTTGTTCAAAAGGATTTGACTTTGTTGTTATGCATAAGAAGAGGAACAGTTTGATGAGTGTTTCTAATGGGAATGTTAATGAAAATGCAGGTGATCTACTGCACAAGCTTGAACTGGAGTGCAGATGGAAGCACATTGTTCAGTGGTTACACTGATGGAGTTGTCAGGGTCTGGGGTATTGGTCGTTACTAGAGACGAGAAAAGAAGAGGAAGAAGAAGAAAAGAAGAAGAATTAGCTGTTTTTAATTTCTCCAATTTTTCCAGACTGGGTCAGTATTAAAGCATATGTATTAGTCCCTCCAAAACCTCTATTTTGGCAATTTTTGTTTAATTTCCAGAAAAAAACACCTAGTCAAATCGTTGATCCATTGATTATCATAAGATTCATACCTATATCAAAACACCAACATTTTGTTTGCATTATGACTCCAACCTCCGTTTCTATCCATCATTTCACTGACTCGAATCTTATGAGTTTTGAGAATGTAGTTACCCTTTAATGAAGTCCCTACCTCACAGTAAAACGGCAAGGTGTTTGCTGATAAAATTCTCAGACAGCATAGGACCTAAGAAATTATCAATCTCTCTGACTCGCTTCTCATCCTAATAACGGTACAGATGCAGCAACGTGTTTATGAAGCAGAGATCTATTAATGGCGGTTTCTGCAGGGGCTTTATCTTTTCCTTCTCCTTTCTCTGCAGCCCCTGCAATATCTGTCCGCGCCACCCTTAATCCTATCTCGGCGACGGTTTCTGAGTTTAAAGATGAACAAGGGAACATCAGCACTAGTTCTACTCAGAAATTCACTTACAGTCGAGCTTCTCCCGCAGTCCGATGGCCACATTTGAATCTCCGTGAGACATATGATTCCAGAACTTCAACACCATCGCAGCCTGTTTCTCCTCCGGTTTCTCCCACCGATATTCCGGATTCCAGGGAAGTTGATTCCGTTAGCTCCAGCGAGCAGCAAAAGGCGAAAGATGAAGCCACCGTTACGAGTCGGAGAAGGATAGTGAAGAAGTTGAACAAGGTGGCTCTGATTAAGGCCAAGGATTGGAGGGAGAGAGTGAAATTTCTGACGGAGAAGATTCTAAGTCTGAAACCTAATCAGTTCGTTGCGGATATTCTCGATACTCGGCCTGTTCAGATGACTCCTACGGATTACTGCTTCGTTGTGAAATCGGTTGGTCAGGAGAGCTGGCAACGAGCTCTCGAGGTTTTTGAGTGGCTCAATCTTCGTCATTGGCATTCACCTAATGCTCGGATGGTGGCAGCTATACTCGGTGTTTTGGGACGGTGGAATCAGGAATCACTTGCGGTGGAGATTTTCACGAGGGCTCAGCCAGCTGTGGGAGATACGGTTCAAGTGTATAACGCAATGATGGGGGTTTATTCTCGTAGTGGCAAGTTTTCAAAGGCACAAGAGTTGCTCGATGCAATGCGTCAGAGAGGGTGTGTTCCGGACCTTATTAGTTTCAATACTCTTATCAACGCTAGGCTTAAGTCTGGTGGGTTGACTCCCAATCTGGCTGTTGAGCTATTAGATATGGTGAGGAATTCAGGTCTTAGACCTGATGCTATCACTTACAACACTCTTCTAAGTGCTTGTTCGCGGGATTCAAATTTGGAGGAGGCAGTGAAGATTTTTGAGGATATGGAAGCTTATCGATGTCAGCCTGACTTGTGGACTTATAATGCCATGATTTCTGTCTATGGTAGATGTGGCCTTGCTGCTGAAGCCGAGAGGCTTTTCAAAGAGCTGGAGCTTAAAGGTTATTTCCCTGATGCCGTGACATACAACTCTTTGCTCTATGCTTTTGCCAGAGAAAGAAATACGGAGAAGGTGAAGGAGGTGTACCAAGAAATGCAGAAAATGGGGTTTGGGAAAGATGAGATGACTTACAACACCATCATTCACATGTATGGAAAGCAGGGGCAACTTGATCTTGCGCTACAGCTTTATAAGGACATGAAAGGTTTGTCGGGTAGAAACCCTGATGCTATTACTTACACTGTTTTGATCGATTCGCTTGGAAAAGCAAACAGAACCGTGGAAGCGGCAGCTCTAATGTCTGAGATGCTTGATGTTGGGATCAAACCAACTCTGCAGACCTACAGTGCTCTCATCTGTGGTTATGCCAAGGCTGGGAACCGAGAGCAGGCTGAGGATACTTTTAGTTGCATGTTGCGCTCAGGGACTAAACCTGATAATTTAGCGTATTCTGTAATGTTGGATGTATTTCTAAGAGGTAACGAGATAAGAAAGGCATGGGTTTTGTATCGTGATATGATTTCTGATGATCATACACCATCTCACAGTCTGTATGAGTTGATGGTACTTGGACTTATGAAGGAAAACAGGCCAGAAGACATTCAGAAAACCATCAGAGACATGGAAGAATTGTGTGGCATGAACCCACTAGAGATTTCATCAGTTCTTGCTAAGGGAGAATGCTATGATCTTGCTTCTAGACAATTGAAAGTGGCTATCACCAGTGGCTATGAATTGGAAAACAACATTCTATTGTCTATCCTGGGATCCTACAGTTCATCAGGAAGGCATTCAGAAGCATTTGAGTTACTTGAATTTCTGAAAGAGCACGCCAGTGGATCTAGGAGACTTGTAAATGAAGCACTAATTGTTCTACATTGCAAGGTTAACAATATCAGCGCTGCTCTAGGTGAATATTTCGCTGACCCATGTATTCATGGCTGGTCTTTTGGCAGTTCTACCATGTATGACTCTCTATTACACTGCTGTGTAGCAAATGAAAATTATGCTGAAGCTTCTCAAGTTTTCTCTGACCTGAAACTATCTGGCTGCGAAGCTTCAGAAAGTGTTTGTAAAAGCATGGTTGTTGTGTATTGCAAGCTTGGCTTTCCGGAGACAGCTCATCAAGTGGTTAATCAGGCTGAGACAAAAGGCTTCCACTTTGCTTGTTCGCCTATGTATACTGATATCATTGACGCTTATGGAAAACTAAAGCTATGGCAAAAAGCGGAGAGTGTTGTTGGCAACTTAAGGCAAAGTGGACGAACGCCTGACCTGAAGACATGGAACAGTTTGATGGCGGCTTATGCTGAGTGTGGCTGTTATGAGCGAGCAAGGGCTATATTTAACACTATGATGAGGGATGGTCCGTCTCCTACAGTGGAATCCATTAATATCCTGTTGCACGCTTTGTGTGTTGATGGGAGGCTAGAGGAGCTCTACATTGTTGTTGAAGAATTGCAAGATATGGGCTTTAAGATCAGCAAAAGGTCCATTCTTTTGATGCTTGACGCTTTTGCCCGGGCTGGAAATATCTTTGAGGTAAAGAAGATATACAATAGCATGAAAGCTGCTGGTTACTTGCCCACGATTCGCCTTTATAGGATGATGATTGAGCTTTTATGTAAAGGGAAACGAGTTAGAGATGCTGAAATTATGGTCTCTGAAATGGAAGAAGCCAGTTTCAAGGTCAAGCTCGCTATATGGAATTCCATGCTCAAGATGTATACGGCTATCGAGGATTACAAGAAGACAGTTCAAGTATATCGGAGGATAAAAGAAACGGGACTGGAACCAGATGAGACCACTTACAATACTCTGATAATAATGTATTGTAGAGACAGACGACCAGAAGAAGGGTACTTGCTTATGCAGCAAATGAGAAGTATTGGTTTGGACCCAAAACTGGACACATACAAGAGCTTGATCTCTGCTTTTGGTAAGCAAAAATGCCTTGAACAAGCTGAAGAACTGTTTGAAGAGCTTCTCTCCAAAGGTTATAAACTAGACCGATCATTTTACCACACAATGATGAAAATATCCCGAGATTCTGGAAGCGACTCTAAGGCAGAGAATTTGTTGCAAATGATGAAGAATGCGGGAATAGAACCAACACTTGCTACAATGCATTTGCTCATGGTTTCATATAGTTCTTTAGGAAAGCCCCAAGAAGCTGAAATAGTTCTTAGTAACCTGAAAGAAACAGACGTGGAACTAACAACTCTGCCTTATAGTTCAGTTATTGATGCTTACCTTCGGAGCAAAGATTATAACAGTGGAATAGAAAGGCTCTTGGAAATGAAGAGAGAGGGACTGGAGCCAGACCACAGGATATGGACTTGCTTTGTTAGGGCGGCGAGCTTTGCCAAGGAAAAAAGTGATGTCATGTTGCTGCTAAAAGCTCTACAGGATATTGGTTTTGATCTTCCTATTAGGTATGGATGATCTGATGCATCGCTTAACTTAGAAAGATTTATGGTTTTTATTTTACAAGTAAGATAATATAAATCTGATACAGTGCCAAGAAATAGTATACATCTACCAGGTTTTTATATTACTCTAACAGAACCAAGAAACAGTGTATATCATCATATATTACTGCTTCTCATGTTTTTCCCCCTGGTTTTTAATGATACCTACAGGCTTTTAGTTGGAAGACCTGAGTTGCTAGTTTCTGAGGTGGATGGATGGTTTGAGTAACTGAAGCCTATAGAGGACAATGCTGCTCTCAATCTTGCTAATGCTCTTTTAAATTTTCTCTGGGCGTTTGAACTCAGAGCTACTGCATCATGGGTTTTCCAATTGGCAATCAAAAGGGGTATCTTCAGTCGCAATGTTTTTAGGTCAGTCCTATATACATATGTTCATTAAAGGGAGAGCCAAATAATAAGACTGGTTGTATATATGGTTTTCTCGCCCCTGTACTAGTCAATATTCATATCTTGCAAGCGTTTAGCAGTGACATTTTTGTTTGACATTGATTTTCAGAGTGGCGGACAAGGACTGGGGTGCTGATTTTAGAAGATTGTCGGGAGGTGCAGCACTTGTTGCCCTGACTCTATGGCTTGACCACATGCAGGCAATTCATCTCCTTCCTTCTCTCTCGATATCTCTGCATCGTCTCATCATTCCATAGATTCGTGCATAACTGAATATCTTTTGACAATCATTCTCATATTCACCAATAACCCTCGACCTCTGCTACATTTCTTCTCCCATTTCAGGATGCATCACTTGAAGGTTACCCAGAATCTCCAAAGTCAGTTGTCTTAATCACAGGGACCGCAGAGTACAACGGTATATCCCTTGATAAAACGCTAAAGGCGTGTCTTTGGGAGATGGGCTCTCCATTTCTTCCATGCAAGACGAGAACCGGGCTTCTAGTGGCCAAAGCTCACTCTCTCAGAATGTGGTTGAAGGACTCGCCGTTCTGCTTCGACTTGGAGCTAAAAGACTCGGTGTCTTTACCAGAATCAAGCTCGATGGAACTGATCGACGGGTGTTTCATAAGACGTGGCCTTGTTCCTGCGTTTAACCACATCAAAGAGAGACTTGGTGGGTTTGTGTCACCAAAGAAGTTTTCGAGATTGGCTTTGCTACCAGATGAGATGAGAGAACGAGTGATAAAGACAGATATAGAAGGACATAGACAGAAGTTAGAGAAGATGAAGAAGAAGAATAAGGGAAATGAAATGAGTGATGTCATGAACTCATGAGTGATTATTGTATACACAGTTTTGATTTTTCTTTTTGTGGATACTAATCAGAAAAAGTGATTTCATGTAATTTTAATTAATAAAGGATTTAGTAAATTAAAAGAGTTTTACTCGATTGCTCTTTCTACCAATACCTTGTTTTACTTCTTTATTGTTAATGTCAAGAAAATTCTTAGTTAGAATCACGGAAACTATTTGTTTTTCTATAAAGTTAATCGGATTAGAATACACATACAAAACTTTTCAAAATTTTCAAGAGCAAAAGAAACACCTAATTTGGTGCATCTTGGTTCTCGATAGGAACTTGGTTCTCCACAGGAACTACTGCAGACACTTTCCTTTTAG
The DNA here is from genome assembly GCA_028015245.1 of Cardamine occulta. Classification (NCBI taxonomy): domain Eukaryota; kingdom Viridiplantae; phylum Streptophyta; class Magnoliopsida; order Brassicales; family Brassicaceae; genus Cardamine; species Cardamine occulta. The sequence goes on from CM051373.1 coordinate 7,368,626, forward strand.
GCTTAAGTTTCTTCACACCAGTGGAGTTGTTCGATGTTTCTGCAACACTTTTGCGTCTTCGTCTTTGTTTCTCCTTTACATTGTCTTGGATCTCGCTACACCATTCCAATTCCAACATCCTCTCTTCTCCTCCATTGTTTGGTTCAATTTCACAGACAGTCTCATTCTCTTGTCTACTTACATCTCCTGAGGATCTCTCTAATCCTTTTCTCCGTCTCTTTGGTTGTCTCTCTGCATCTGACTTCTTCTGTCTGCATCAACAAAAAGGTGAATTTTAGATTCACAAAAGCTGTATGTGTGTGAGAGAAAAAAAGGAAGATTCAATTAACTTACTTGGCTTTGCGTTTCTTCTTCAAGTCTACAATATCAGATTCTGGATCTAGAGCTATGTCTGGTAGTGACAAAATAGGGCTTGCGACAAGAGCAGGACGCTCTGATTCCCGATCAACAAAATTACCTACAATAGCTTCTTTTCGTAACCTTCTAGCTTCTTGTAAAAGAGCCACTTGATGAGGATATAGACTCTTCCATCTCCTCGAGCACTGATTGTCAGTACGACAAGACAGATGTGAAGCCACCTTGGACCAGCTATATCCATGTTCTGCAATTGCTTCTCTTAGCTTTTCATCCTCTTCCTCCGTCCACTTACCACGATTTACTTTGGGATCTAAACAATTTACCCATCTCTCTCGACACTGAGTCGCAGTCCGTCCAGGAACAAACGAAGAAATTTTAGGCCAGTTTTTAGTTCCAAAGAGTGTCACAGCTACTTTCACACGTTTGTCTTCCTCGGAGCTCCATTTCCCTTTTCTGGTAGGGAGAAGCGACTTTTTCCATCTGAAAGTATAGAGAGGTAGAGCATAAGATAAACCATTCAATCATGAATCTGAATGCAGACAGAAACGAACATCATAAAACAAGAATAAATAACCTTATCATGCATTCTAAATCCTACAGAAATATCACCAATGACTCAGTGAGTGCATATTAAGGTTATGCTATAATCCTGCATCAACTAAACATGTTGCAGAATTTGACATCTAACAACTCATAAAGAAATAGGTGATTGTAGAAGATAAACTGACCTATTTGAGCATTGAGTACCAGCCCTTCCTTCTAATACATTCGCAACGGATTGCCAGTTTTTGTCGCCAAACAACTCTACTGCGGCACGGAGTTGCTCATCTTCCTCTGTAGTCCATTCTTTTCTCAATATGCTTGCATTCAAGCTTCTCTGATATCGAGCCAAACACTGAAATGGAGTCCTATCTGTTCCTAGTGAGACAGCAATGTCAACCCAGTCTGTAAGAGTCTTTCTTTCGATGATTCGGAGTAGACTTTTGTCCTCTGCTTCAGTCCACGGACCGTGGTTAATCAATGGATCTTCTGAGCTCATCCACCTACCATGAAACACAAATTTTCAGATTGGTATAAGAAAAGTCATCCGTAGATGATTTTAAGCTAATTTATCTTATTAGCAAAACTTCAGCTAGAGGAGAAACTTACCGAGCTTCACATTCTGCAGCAGAACGGTCCTTGATATCCATCGAATCCCAGTTAAATTTCGGAAGAAACTGCCTAATCATTTCCGGTGTGATCTCAAGGTTTCCGATCGATTCATTAATGGTGTCTATATCATATGTAGATCCTTCCAAGTCACTGTTAAGAAAATCCTGTCAGTCAACTCTTTCGAAAAAGTGAAAAAAGAAATTTAAAAGAGGTAGTGAAAGTACTACCTGAACCGCTCAATAGCTTCAGAAAGCAGTATATTTTGAACTTCTTGTTTTACACCTTGTGCAAGTTTTTTGGTCTCCGTTGTAGACCAATTTTTGCGATCCACTGAAACTGGATATTTCTCTAGAGCCATCCTACAATTTGCAACACATGGGTTTTCTGGTGGACCCAACGTCAAAGGAGAGGTCTTTTTATCATTACCCTGCAGAACAAAAAGACAGAATTTAAGAAAAGAAACGTTTTTAGATCATGATCAACAGAAAAAAGCCGACAGCAGAACAAAACAGGAGAGAAAATTAGATCAAAATGTACCTCAGAGCTATCACAAGGCCAATATTTTCGTGTGGAGATTAATTCGACACGAGGATCTTTTCTCTGAGAGAGTGCCTGTTTAGTTATTCTCTTGCAAGTAGCTTGAAAATCTTTGACTATTTTAACATTTTTCTTGTATTTCTGGTTCTGCTCGATCGTTGCTTCAATTTCTACCAATTTTCTTCGAAGAAATTTCTGATATGCTCTGTTCTTCCGGATTGCATCAACAAACGCTAGTGCAGCTTCAGGGAACCTTGAACTTGCAGCTGGGATAAGAGATAACTGGCATGTCTCCAGCTGGTCAAGTCCGTCAATGGCAATGTTTTCTTCATGCACAACTACAGAATGGCCAGCTTGTACTTCCTCTGAATCTGGCACTGTGACAACTGATTTCCCGTGATCTGGAAAGCTTTCACAAGTATTAGATCTACTCAATATTTCGCTTGAAGGTTCATTATCCGAGGCATGTACCTGCTTTTTCTTCCCGGGAGAATCATTCATGAAATTTCCTTCCGGATCTGCAGAGAAATAGAAATGAATTACAACAAAAGCATAAGCATATTTTACAAAGACAAGAAACATGCAACTGTGCATACACGTTTCCACTTAAAACACTGAAACAAACGAGAAACAAACCCAAATTCATCAGTATCATGAATCCATCATAAACTGTGTGGTCTAGAGCAGCATAATATCTTTCAAGAATCAAACATAAGAAGAGAGAGCTTCTACATTATTTCATCAGTGACAGTTAAAAGCAAAATAAACACACAGAGTGTAGGTTCTAGTCTAGAGCTATGTAACTAGCTTCCAATTGTGAAATCGAAGAGAACCAAATTCAATCTTACCATCCGCAAAACTATGTTAATCACTTGAAGCAGAGTCTTCAAATAACCATAGAACGAACAAACACAGAAACGATATCTAACGAATCAGTAGCTAAAACCTCAATAGAAAAGAAAACAAGCAAAGAATTTCACAATTGAGCTCACCGAAATTTTCATAAGCAGCGAATCGCCTACGTATAGCTCGAAGAGTTTCAAAGGCACCGTCGTCTTCGTCGTCGGATAAACCAATGGGAGGAATGCACACATCCGTGGACAATGCTAATTGACTCTTAATGTTCCGAATCATCTCGAAGTCATCTTCACTCTCCGAATCCGAAGGTAAGGATAAACCCATGGGAGGATCACTACTCAAATTCGCATCCGTCGACGATGCTAATTGGCTCTTAATGTTCCGAATCATCTCGAAGTCATCTTTACTCTCCGAATCCGAGGGCAAGGATAAACCCATGGGAGGATCACTGCTCAAATTCGCATCCGTCGACGATGCTAACTGGCTCTTAATGGCACGAATCATCTCGAAGTCATCTTCACTCTCCGAATCAGAGGGCAAGGATAAACCCATGGGAGGATCCCTGCTCAAATTCGCATCCGTTGACGACGCTAATTGGCTCTTAATCGCACGAATCATCTCGAAGTCATCATCGTTCTCCGAATCGGACGGCATCCCTCCGCCGCCGCCTCTATCCGCTTCAATAGAATTAGTTTTTGCGGTAATTTCATCGGAATTGGCATCGGAAACATGAAAAGCTCGTCTTAAGTCTTCGAGGTCTTCACCGATGTCGTCTTCCTCGGCATCGTCATCATCGTCATCAGGCTCGTATTGACTATTACGATTCATCTCGTTACAGATAGAGAAAACCTTCTGATAGGAAAGTAAAATCTAACCAAATCGAAGAATGCAAGAAACAACTCCTCGAGAAAGGTTTATGCTTACCGGAGAAGAAAAAGGAGAAGAAGCTTTTATTTCTTCCCCTCAAAATTCAGGTTTTGTTATGAGTCTGAACAATTTAACATGGCGGGCATCAGAAATAAACGGGTCGGGTCGGATTCAACAATAATTCGGTCGGATCAGTTAATTTGGATCATTCTGAGACATTTTATTAATATTGCCTTTAGGCCCATAAATCCTAATAATAACCGGTAGGATTGCTTTTTGTGAATGTGAGCTTTGTGACTCTTAATCGTTAACCGGTTATTATTAGGATTTATGGGCCTAAAGGCAATATTAATGAAATGTTTCAGAATGATCCAAAATAATTGATCCGACTGAATGTTTGGTGAATCTGACCCGACCCGTTTATTTCTGATCCCCGCCCTGTTAATAATTGTTCAGACTCGTAAACTTTTTTTTGTTTTAACGTCTGAATTAAACGATTACACACCCTTTGCTATTTGTCAAAAGGGTCACCTCCTGGATGACACCCAAAACTATAGTTGTTTTAAATTATTTCTTTGGGAAATAAATAACACTTAGGTAAAAAATAAGAATTTCAGTATTATTATGATACAAGAAAATCCCAAATCTAATTTATCTCAGAAAAATCAATTCGCACTTTTATTAACCATCACTGAAACAATGTTCATACAAACACCGAATCACTCACCTGAGTCAAGATTGAAGAAGCCCAACAATAGCGGTTTACAATTACAGAGAAAGAAGAAAGAAGAATTTACAATTTTGTAAAGAATTTTATCGTATATCAAAAACAATCTTCAACAGCTTCTTTAAATGCATCCAACAACTTTTCTTCCCCGAGACTTCATCTCCTCCCTCCACGTGTCAAACATCCAACGACCCGCTGAACCCTCTGATTGCTTCCCAGTCTCCTCTTTTCTCATTAGACCAACTGATAAAACGGGTTTTTTTCTTCTTTCTTATTCCTGTATCAAATCTTCCCTCCCTGAAGAACCTTGACCATAAGGTTTAAAGTTTGGAAACTTCTTCTGCAAGTCATACACAAATTCCCAAGTAGCCTCATCTTCTGACTCATTCCTCCATTTTATTAACACCATCATAGCAGCTCTACCCTGCCTTTTAACCATCTTTCAATCTAGTATCATCTCAAGTTCACGCACCAATACATCTGTCAATATAGTAGGCAATTGAGTTGCAGTGTGAACATTACCTACTAAGACCTTAAGCTGTGACACATGGAAAACTGGATGTACTTGTGATCCTTGTGGCAATTTCAACTTATATGCTACTTCCCCATATTTGTCCAGCACCTTATAAGGACCATAGTATTTTGGGGCCAGTTTCTGGTTGGCTCGCACGACTACCGATTGTTGGCGATAAGGCTGTAGTTTCACGTAGACATAATCACCAATCTCAAATGATCTTTCAGTTCGATGTAAATCAGCAAACTGTTTCATTCGATGTTGAGCTCGCAATAGATGAAATTTCAAAATAAGGATCATACTCTCCCTTTCCTCCAAACTACGAGCTACCACATCCACTTTAGATTCACCTGGTAAATAAGGTAGGAATAAGAGGAACCTGTCCATAAACTGCTTCAAATGGTGTTTGCTGAATAGCTGTATGGAAAGATGTATTATACCAGAATTCTGCTAATGGTAACCACATGCTCCATAAGTGTGGTCTGTCACTGCACATACATCGTAAATACGTTTCTACACATCTATTTATTACTTCAGTCTGTCCATCACTTTGAGGATGATAAGAACTTGAGAACTTCAGATCTATCCCTTGTAGTGTAAACGGTTCCTTCCAAAATTCGCTGATAAAAACAGAATCTCTATCGCTGACAATAGACTTGGGGCATCCATGAAGTTTGAATATATTGTCCAAGAATGCTTGAGCTACTGTTACTGCTGTATAAGGATGACTCAAAGCCATGAAATGAGCAGCTTTGCTCAACCTATCCATTACCACCAATATAACAGTTTTTTCTGCAGAGTTTGGTAATCCATCTATGAAATCCATCGACAATTCAGTCCATATAGTGTCTGGTATTGGTAAAGGTTGCAGAAGACCTGGGGATGCAGCATTATCATATTTGCATTGTTGGCAAACACTACATCCTCTAATAAATGCTTGAATGTCTTTTGATAAACCTTTCCAATAAAACAAGCTTTTTACTCGTTGATGAGTCACATCTCTTCCGGAATGACCACTGCTACCAGAACAATGAAGCCATTGTAACACTGAATTTCTCAAACTAACATCATCTGGTACCACTATCTTGCTCTTCCTTCATAACACGTTTTGTACCCAAGAGAAATGTCTTTTAGCAGTCGGGTTCTTTTTCAACTCCTCTATTATCTCTTTAAGTCCAGTATCAGAATCATAACGATCTTGAATCTCCTTCAACAAATCACACTCTAAAACCGTCATAGCCATATGTAAAACTTCTGTCCCCTCCACTCTAGATAAAGCATCTGCAGCTATATTTTCTTTACCCTGTCGATACTGAATTTCGTAATCAAATTCCAAGAGTTTTGGTAACCATTGTTGTTGAATTGGTGTATTTAATCTTTGCTCCAACAGATACTTCAAGCTTTTTTGATCTGTCTTGATTACGAAATGTCCTAAAAGCAAGTAATGTCACCATTTTTGGACTGCAAATACTACAGCCAACAGTTCTTTTTCATAAATCGATAGGAGTAGCTGCTTCCCTTTCAGGTGCCGACTGATATAAGCTAGCGGATGATTCTCTTGCATTAACACCGCTCCTATACCCTGACCACAAGCATCAGTTTCTACTACAAAAGGCTTGTCAAACTGAGGTAATGCCAATACAGGAGCTTGACATAAAGCTTTCTTCAAATTTTCAAACGCTTCACATGCTTCAGCAGACCAAATAAAAGCATCCTTCTTCAGTAGTACTGTTAGTGGTCTTGCTATAGCTCCAAAATTCTTAACAAACTGCCTGTAATACCCAGCTAACCCCAAGAATCCTCTTAGCTGTTTTAAATTCAAAGGAACTGGCCAGTCCTTTACTGCCTTGATTTTGTTTGGATCTGTGGATATCCCCCTTGCTTCAATATAATGACCTAAATACTCCACTTTATCCATTGCAAATGAACATTTACTCCTTTTTGCATACAGTTGGTTACTCCTCATCAACTCAAAAACCATCTGTAAATGCTTCACATGAAACTCCATTGATGAACTATATATCAATATATCATCAAAAATATCAATATGAATAGCCTCAGAAATTTTTTAAACACCGTATTCATCAAACTTTGAAAGGTTGCTGGTGCGTTTGTAAGACCAAATGGCATCACCAAGTATTCATAATGGCCACTGTGTGTTTTGAATGCCATTTTATGAATATCCAAGGGGTCCATTCTCACTTGATGATAACCTGCTCTTAAGTCTATCTTGGAGTAAACTTTAGACCCACCTAATTCATCCATCAAATCTACTATTAAAGGAATCGGAAATCTGTCCTTTATCGTTGTACCATTAAGGCCTCTATAATCCACACAAAGCCTCCAAGTTCCATCCTTCTTCTTAACCAATACAACAGGAGATGCATAAGGACTAGAACTAGTCTGAATCGTTCCACTATTTAACATGTCCTCTACCATCTTATCTATCTCATTCTTCTGATGTAGAGAGTACCTGTATGGTCGTTGGTTAATAGGATTTGCTCCTTCCAGTAAAGGAATCTTATGATTATGATTTTCACGAAAAGGAGGCAAGGCAGTAGGTTCTTCAAAAATATTAGCGAACTGCCCAATTAATTCCTTGATTACAGGTTTAATAGTCTCTTCGTTAAGCTCTGTTTCCAACGAGTTAATACTCACTTCTTGTGTTTCTTCAGTTTCTTGAATATAGATCATTGATAACTGAGCTTGACTATCTTGTATCTTGGCTAGCTTGTTAGCTTTAACTTCCCTTACTGAGCCGTGTTTGATACCATTCAAAACTACTAACTTCTTTTTCCACCAGAATCTCATTTCCAGTTTAGAAAAATCCCAGGTTATAGGACCTAATGGTTGTAACCACTGTACCCCCAAAACCATATCGCAATTTCCCAATGGAATGATCATAAAATCAGACTGAAATGTTGTGTTCTGAAAATTCCATCTGAAATTTTTTACTGCACCTGATACTCCTAACTTCCTTCCATCTGCTACTTTCACTCTGGTTAATCCTGATTCAGTACATTCACACCCCAATCTCTTAGCCACTTGTTCATCAATGAAATTGTGTGTAGACCCTGAATCAACCATTAAGAATATAATCTTCTTCCCATAGATTCCTTTCACCTTCATAGTATTGTAATCCAAAATCCCTTCTACAGCATTAACGGATACTTGAGGTGTCATTTCTCTGCCCCAATCATTATCCTCTTCCTCATTATCACTTTCTTCCTCATCTGCTTCCAACATGAACAATTGTGTCTTCTTGTGTTTCATATAATGGCCTGGAGTATACTTTTCATCACAAAAGTAGCATAAGCCTTTTGCCCTTCGATCACTCATTTCTTCATTAGTCAAAAATTTGCGTGGCATTGTATTGACCTCCTTATTTCCTCCTGGAAGATTTGGATTCACAAATCTGTTATCATTTTCCTTCTTCATAGGTAACAACCCTTTGCTTTGATTAGCTAAATTTTTTTCACTGGACCAACCGGTGTTAAAATTCTTCTTAGGATGTGCCTTCTCATACAACCTACCCAATAACAAACAATGCCTTAATGATTGAGGTTGAAACACCCTTATGTGCATCTGAGTATCCATTCGCAACCCTGCCAGATACGTATTCACCAAAAAATCTTCTGACAAATTCACCCTCGTCTTTATCAACTCGAATTTTTGGTGATAGTCCACAATACCATCAGTTTCTTGTAGTTGCTTTAACTCTGCTACAGGATCATCCAACACATCCTCAAAGCGTTCTTTTAGCAATTCCTTATATGCTTCCCAGTTCAATCTCAAGATACCATCATGAGCTGATTGTACTAACGATTGATGCCATGTAGATGCGTGACTATCAAAATGAAGAGCTGCAATCTTAATCTTCATATCGTGAGGAGTATAATCGATCACAAAGAACTCTTCAGCTTTAAACAACCATTCTTTGAAATTATCACCATTAAATCTTGGGAAATCAACCTTTCCTAATATTGTTAACCCAGAATAATGAGATTGATTACCATTTCTAGCTCCGCGCATGTAATCTTGATTCTCCGTCGCCATGAATCTTTCCGAATCTTGACTCGCATTTGTATTTCCGTTGCCGGATGCTATATTTGTAGTTATCAAACGAATAGCTTCAAACATATCAGCAATGTTTTTATCCATCTTCTTCTCCAATTCTTGAGTCTTCGCCATCGCCAAATCAATTTTAGCTCCGATCGATTCTTCCACCTCGCGAATCGTCGATTCTCTCAATGAAGTCTGTAATCTCGTTTCCGCCATGATTTCCGAGGTTCGTCTTTGCTCTGATACCTTTGATACAAGAAAATCCCAAATGTCTCAAATGATTTATCTCAGAAAAATCAATTCGCACTTTTATTAACCATCACTGAAACAATGTTCATACAAACACCGAATCACTCACCTGAGTCAAGCTTGAAGAAGCCCAACAATGGCGGTTTACAACTACAGAGAAAGAAGAAAGAAGAATTTACAATTTTGTAAAGAATTTTATCGTATATCAAAAACAATCTTCAACAGCTTCTTTAAATGCATCCAACAACTTTTCTTCCCCGAGACTTCATCTCCTCCCTCCACGTGTCAAACATCCAACGACCCGCTGAACCCTCTGATTGCTTCCCAGTCTCCTCCTTTCTCATTAGACCAACTGATAAAACGGGTTTTTTTCTTCTCTTATTCCTGTATCATATTATTGGTCAAGCATTATGAAATACTGTTTGTTCTTTTTGACTCGATTATCAATGATTTTAATTTTGACAACCGGAGTGAGTTTATCTCCAAAACCGCAAGGTCCACTACGATATTCTCTTTGACGGCCCTTAAGAAGGTGCCATCCACCTCTCTCTCTCAAAGTCATATAGATCATTCACATCATTGATAATACTATTAGCATCACAATCGGGATTGTTGCAACAGAATGCTTCCACTCCTCATCACACACACACTTGCCATATGTAACCTGCTCCATCAGGACCAGTATTAACAATGATACTGAACAAACAATGTCTTCGCCAAACTGAACAAGCTCGTCCATCTTCTTCCTCTTCTCAGAGTCTTTGCTATCAACCTCTGCTTTGTAGCTCCTTATCTGCTCTGAACGGAACATACCACGTTCCAATGAAGCCTTGTTCATCACAATGGAATCCTCTTGGTTGTACCCGAGATGAACATTCACAGCAACAATTGCGTTCTGGCCGTTGAATAGCACTTCTTTTTGAAGACATTCCGACGCCAATGTCTTGAAAAGTGGCTTCTGGGGATATAACAGCTGTTGGGACAGCGTATCACAGCGGATGTTAGGGTTCGTTGAGGAAAACCCAATGGCTTGTTGGCAATGCTTCCGGGACTGGTAGAGAACTCTCCTACCATGATCGTGATTTGCAAATGGGACAATTGCACAGCTCACACCGAATAGGAAGGACATGTCCAATTCACAATGTGTGTAATTCATTGGTTCCTTCAGAAGCTGTTTGATTCCCCATGCTGTGTTGCAATCTTCTTCTTCCTCAATCCTGATCAGCTCGAGAATTCCTTGGTCGAGAAGATGCTCGAAAGGGTAATGCGTTGGTTTGTCTTGCTTCAACTTGTGAAGATTTTCCACAACCAAGAGAGGTCGGAGTAGTCTACCAGCGTCAGTGAAAATCCTCACCTCATTGTCATCTTTATCTCGCTTGATTTCCATCTGCAAAGAACATTGTGATACATATAAAAATGATATACGACATAAACACATGTGAGAAGTAGAAAAATCCAAGGCAAAATACCAAGCAGC
>CM051373.1:7379525-7452348 GCA_028015245.1 Cardamine occulta
ACAAGAATATCATAATAACGCAGGACATTTGTCGAAACTGAAGATACCTGATGAGGTAATTCACTTTGACGCTGCCTGCTTTTTAACTCCGCAACAAAGGATTCAGAATCTGGACATAGTCCAACCCAGTCTCCATTGAGAAGAACTTTATGTTTACCACACAGTGGTGTGCTGGTATCGTCCACCAGCTCTTCCATTCCACAGTCATAGAGCTTTTCCACCACTGGCTCCAAAATTTGAGTGCTAACAAATCCAAGGAGAGACATGTTCTTCACAAGACCACAATTTTCACCATCTGGAGTAGACAAAAAGCATACTCTGCCCCAGTGAGAGGGATGCCTGTGGCCAACATTACAAACAATGCAGTCATAGTTCAGTTTCCAAACACAATTCAATTGTCTAACTGCTCACATTAAGAAGTGACAAAAATGAATAATCTCAATGCCTCATCAGGAAAAAATTCACCAGATAGAATTACTTAATAGCAGTATCATCTATGCAAAATCAGTAAAATTTGGGTTAAACACGGATGGGACCCTGCAGGAAACAGAGGTCACCATCATATACTAAATGAAATAAGTTAATACAAACATCCGTAAAACAGGCTGAAGACATAACATGTAAAACTGAGTAAATGCAGACCATACAGCATAGTTAAATTACATGGGATATATTTAACACAAACCAGGGGAGGTGGAAATTTCACTTACGGATATCTAGCATCTCCAACCTTGCCAGTATATAGGACTTGCTGTCGCGTTCTCCTTAGATCAATCAGAGTCTGCAAAGGATTTGCACGACCTAAATTAGCCACAACACCTGAAACTCTTTCCATCTTCCTGAAAGGATGAGACCATGCTCCAGTGGAGAAGGCTCTACTAAGCCCATTTGTGATAATGGAAGCATCTAAATAATGCTCAATAGGCTTCAAATCGCCATCGCCTGTGAGGTGTTTCTGCATGGCCTTGGTCATGGATCTTCTAGCATGTGCCACGTGCACCTTTATCTCCCTCTCCAAAAGCTCTCCAGCTAATTCAATTCGCTTGTTCCGGAAGCTATCTCTATTCTCACACTTTCGCTTCCCAGCATATGCATCAGAAGGCACTTCACCATGTATCCCAGGAAACGTGCTTTCTGCCTCAAACCTTGGAGGCCTGGAAATAAATACGAGCGGAGACAGTCATCCACACTTTCGGCAGGAGGGAATTTGGTGCTTTTTATCTGCTGTTCCACATATGCTAGAGCATTGTTCCCGCAGCGAAAAGCTTCACAAACTGCATCAACTTCCTGGATAGAAGCTATGAGACAATTGGTAATGCTTGCATCATCACCGTCAAAAGCAATTAGATCAATGACTTCTTTGTCTGACGAAACGCCCAGCGCAAAGAACAGGAGCCAGACTGGGATCTCAGTCGACAAGAAGTACACTGTCAGTACTTTCTCCCTTCTCTTATAGTCTTCTGATTTCTGATTCTCTGCGAGACGCACAATAATTGTATTTCTTTTAGTTTCAGACCTGAAGGAGACTGTCTATGGTGAACTAGAGATCCACAGTCTCTTTGTGCACATCTGTTCTTGAGCTATAAAAACCTCCAAACACACAATATATTCACGTTAGAAACATTGAAAATATTTTTGTCAGTATATATTAGAAAGAAGAAGAAAACTAATTTCCATTTAGTTATACACTAAAATAGTTCAAAATAGCAATTCCATAAAAGTGGATATGCAGGAAGATCCAAAACTGCTATAACTCACCTTCTCTGCCCCCTTTATCAAAAAATATTCACCCTGATCAAAGGCACACTCCCCCTTTTTGCGGTTTTCCTTTCCTTTCTCGTTTGTATTGCAAAGGACAGATTTCACCATCACAGGTAACCTACCATTAGGAATGTCCTGCTTTCTGACATCTAGTATCTTCTTCTCGACATATTCATCTTGTCCTGTTTTGAATTTGTCACTTTTAACAACTTTTTTGATGAACACCTGGTCAATTTATAAGGTGAAGAGGCAGTTAGACAATAGACTAACCCATAGTAAGAATAAGATACATGGACAGCAAAACAGAAACATCATCAAAAGTTTGATGGTATAAGAGCCATTGCATACAAGCATGAAACACACAATTAAAGCACCATATGAGGGAATACAGGGGAACTAAATCAATACAAAGCGCAAGATGTTTTTTCTTCTATATTTCATACCATAAATGATTTCACTCGACTACAGAGACATGATTCAGTATGCTGTTATTGCATAATGTTGAACTAAAAGTGATATATAACCGGCCTTTCTAAGTTTTCAAGCAAGGGGAATCATTCATCAATTGCAGACAAGCTCACTTCATATAATTAAAGATTTTGTTAGTTTGATTACCTCAACTTGGACATTTACTTTCATCCTCGATGAGTATGTCATGTTCTGAAGCCTAGCATACCATGGGAGAAACTCAAGCTCCTTGTCTTCGGTGAAGATTGTTGGATTCTCCAGGGTGACTTTGCCGAACCTCACCGTCGCGTATCTCCAATCATGGTCTTTGTTCTTTGTTGGATCGAAAGAAGGCTCCACAAGCATCTCACCAAAGGAGTTGAACACATTCTGAAGCCCGTGTTGAACGAAGAAGTTGTAGGAGTTGAGCTGATGACTTATAAGTCCATTCTCTTCAAAGAAGGAAGTCGCAGCTTTTTTGCAGAAACTCTGGAGAAAACTTTCTCCTAGCTCACACAGATTTATCTCCCCAGCAGCTTCAATCTCATCAAAGTCCATCTCGTCAATGTCCATATCTGCTATATCTCCACACACACACTGTAACAACATGGAAACAAAAACCCCAAATGATTAAGGAGCCGCGAAAATCACGAATAACGAGAATGTGTCATGCATGTTTCAATCTATGGTAAATGCAGACACATGATGCAATCAAAACTTTCCCAACAGAGCCGAATCAGTCTCCAAAACACTGAACCGTGGAAACGGGAAACTAAAGCATATTCTCAGGAATTTCAAGGCTTAAAAGCAGAATCACAAGCGTAATACCTAAAATGGGTACCTAAATAGCTTCAGACGAAATGATGGAGTGAAACGGAGGTGGCGGAGGAGAGAAGAGTAAACGTCGCCGGAAAATCGCTGAAGATGAGGAGAGCTTCGCCGTTACCAGACGAAGAAGACGAAAAACCCTGGCACACTTTTTCAATGTAATAGCAAAAGCAGTCGACGAGGAGTGAAGAAATGAGTGGCTGCTTGAATGACGGCTATGCCCTTACACATTACTTGGATAATGTCAAATTGTAGGATTTGTAAAACAAAAGGACAAGTGTGGAAAAAACTAGTTGGACGACCATAAGACGGGAGAAGTGTTTGCTAAAGTTACGATTTATTTTCCATATAGTAAATCAATAATCATGTTTTATTAAACAGTAATTAACTCGACAAGCAATTCAAAATCCAAAATTGAAACCAGAACAACTCGTTTCATTTTTCAGAATATATGAATATGCTTCAATTTTTGTAAGTTCTAAAAAAAATCCCAAATTTCTTGTTTTTGTTTAAGACCTCTTTAATTTCAGTTTTAGAAAATCTATAATATCCATTTAGAGACCGATATGTTATACATGCATACAAATCCAAGAAAATTGAAAGTGAATGCAAATAATTGATTGTTGCTTAAACTTTTTTTTTATTTGGTTGAAAAGCCAAAGAAGGAAAGAGTTCAAGATACAATTCACTCCTTCAAATAGACAAAGTAACTAAACCGGTCCCATTATTTCTTCAAAGATCAATTCCAGCCATTACAAACTAAATCCCTTCATGGACACATTGAGATCATTTGTTGTATCGTTTCAGAAGTTGCCTAAACCATTGAGCAGACATCTTGGGGTACCTTTTCAAGGTTTTGTAATCAACATAGACGATCCCAAACCTATACAATCAATAAAAACAAACATTAGAACCTTATTTTTTGTAATAACGTAGATTGGTGTAGATTTAACTAGCTACCTTGAAGTATATCCTGATAACCATTCGAAATTATCAAGCAACGACCACGCGAAATATCCAATCACATTGGCTCCATCATCTCTGGCTTTCTTAAGTTGAGTTAAGTAATCTCTATAATACTTGATTCTTGTCGTGTCGTGTAGTCCTTGAGCTAGAGTAACGTTGCCAGGGTCATCCATACCTATAACATACGTTCAAACATTTATAAGAAATCTTAATTTATATAGATCTTGGAAATATAACAAAGTAAAAGAAAGCTTGGTTGGAGATTTTTTTTTTCTTTAATACCGTTTTCAGAGAGGATCATAGTTGGGTTGCCGTAACGTTCCTTCATGTACATCAAGGCCTTGTACATTCCCCATGGTACGTTGTATAACCAATATGAGTATGCCTATATAATATGGTTTAGTTCATTTATAATTCAAACACATTAATTAGGAAAAAAAGGGGGAAAAAGCACAGAATCATGAATATCTCACCCTTGGACCAATTGGCTTCCCCAACTTAGCAACTGCAAGTGAATAAATCAAAGATTTGTCAAAATCAAAATTATTTACTATTCTCTGTCAGGATCAAAATCTAGAGATGAAATTGGAAAAAAAAGATAGTAGTTAAAATCCAAAATCTACAGATTTGCGGTGAGTGTTCCAAGAACTTACAGCCAAAAGCCGCGTTCCAATCTTGTTGATAACCAACATCCTTGGATGGAGTTTTGGGATGTGGATCGGACATGAAATAAGTCGTGTATTGGTTTATTCCCACAAAATCTATGGAACCTTTAATCATTTTCACTTCTTCCTCGGTGAATTTTGGAAGTCTCTCTTTCACAATGTTCTGCATTGTCTTTGGATAC
Organism: Cardamine occulta; assembly: GCA_028015245.1. Lineage (NCBI taxonomy): Eukaryota > Viridiplantae > Streptophyta > Magnoliopsida > Brassicales > Brassicaceae > Cardamine > Cardamine occulta. The sequence continues at coordinate 7,384,375 of CM051373.1, forward strand.
TCGCCATATACTATTGGGTGAATAAACCTTCAAACATTGTTTACCCCCACAGCAAAATATATTCTTATAAAGCTCACCCACAAAATATTGAATGGTAAGAATATGAGTACTTAATTAGTTGTCCAAAAGTTTTAACATTTACCATCCGATATGGAAGTCTCTTGCTCTTTGAGCTGCAAGATTATCTGCTTTACTTCTAGTAAGCGGCTCATACCAAACGAAATCTAGAAGAATTCCAATTCTTCCCTTCTGTTTCTCCTGAAAAAATTCAAGAAAATTCGAGTTTGACAAAAGAATCATAGAGATTTAAGAAACCTATTATAAGTTATATAGTTTACTTGGTAATATTTGCGGTATCTTTGAACCGCTGCTGCGTGGGCTAAGATAAGGTGATGAGAAACAATGTATGGCTCTGTCGCGGAGTTTCCTTGAGTACAATTTCCAAATGCCTTAGAGCATCTACCCGGCGCGAAGATACCGTTATCATAACCTAAAGCAGCTACCACACGCGGTTCGTTGAAAGTCATCCAATTTTTCACTCTATCTCCGAATAAGTTGAAACAAAATTCAGCGTAGTCCGCAAAATCTTTCCTGCAAATTTGCAACAAAATTGTAACTTGTGGTGAATTTATAAAATGAAACAAAAAGAAAGAGTATGTATAGTTGGAGATTGGTGCTTACACTACTTGTCTACCAAGCAAGCCTTTATACTTGTTTTCCAAAGCCAATGGAAGATCGTAGTGGTAAAGATTTGCATAAGGTGTAATCCCTAAGCATAATATCAGATTCGTTATCCTATTTGTTTTATAATCAAGTATTAAAGATAATACGAAATGTTATGATTTGTATACCTTGTTGGACCAAGTAATCGATCAATCTATTGTAATAAGCAACTCCTTTCCAGTTGATTTTACCGCTTCCCTCTGCATATATACATAAGCTTGACGTTATTATATATTAATCAATCTAAAATATTATAACCATATATGATTACTTTATACCAGGGAATATTCTGGACCATGAAATGGAAAATCTGTAAGCATCGAAGTTCAGTTTCTTCATCAAATCCACATCTTCCTGAAATGTGATTAACATGAACACATGTAAATCAAAATATACTACTTTCGAATTTTTGGATATATTACTACGATTCAGTAGATCTTCAAGATTAGTAGTTTAGTACCTTGTAACGGTGATACTGGTCCACTGTTATCTCAGCGGTGGCATTCTTGGCGATAGTCCCTGTTTAATTTTTCTTATATTAATTAATCAATGATTGATTATGTACTTATAAAATTGTTTAAATTGTAAATTACCAGGAATCTTGACGAAGGCATCCCAAATGCTTGGGCCACGACCGTCTTGATGAGTCTCGCCTTCGACCTGATAAGCTGACGTGGCTGTTCCGAACAAGAAACCTTTTGGAAAACTCTGTCTACTGAGACCGCCGGTGTCGAATTTGATTTTTTCGCCGGAGGTGAGAGAAGAGAGGAGGAGGAGAAGGAGAAGAGGCCATGGAGGTGAGATGAGATGTCTCATGGTGAGTGAGTTTCTGATCGTTTGGTTTGCAAGGATACAAAATTGGGTGTCTTAAGGATATATATAGGCTTTTTAGTTTAAGCATTTGTTTTGAAAATAATAATACTCACATGTATGGAAGGATGGAATTCAATGACTTCACCTTTTTTGATAAGATTATTAAACATTATAATAAAATATTTAATATCCTATTATTGAAAGTTTTAGCTGTTTAATTAAAATTTTGGTATTAAAATAGAATAAGGTATAGTAGGGATTTGGAGTACTTAATAAATAAATCTAAGCATTTGAATACATTAAAGAAATGAAATAAAAATTGAAAAAATATCACATATTTAAAATAAAATAAAACTAGCATTTTGGTAAAAAAGATTGTGAGAAATAAATAATTGATGATTTTGCTTTATTGATGAGATAAAAGGACATGTTTCAACATCATTTTATATAGAGACATATGTTAAATTAATCCGAAAATGTTACAACAATTAGATTTTTTTTTTCTTACAACCATTAGATTTGTTACCAAATAGATACTTAGATTTGATTTGCTACCAAAATATGAATTTCTCGGCCAAGGTATGGACCGTAGTTATGGATGAACAAAAAATGGTTATGGATGTTGGTCCATAGTCTTGCTAAATCGAGATTGACTGCCAATGTTACATGAATCTGTTCCATAAAACACATAACTATTGTTGATTTATGCCATTGTAAAATTGTAACTTATATAATCTATTTATATATTTACTTTACTAAATGTTAAAATTTTGGTAAACAATTATTATTTTTTCTTTAGCAAACAAAATTAGTTGTTTATCAAAAGTTTAAATGCTTAGCCATAAACCATCATGAGCTTGAGCAGAACTTTTTATATTCACGTACGGGCCGAAGTTTCCGGGATGTATTGGATTAAAAAGTTACAAATTTAGACATGTTTTTCGTCATTGACCATTTTATAACTTTAACATATTTTTGGTTTTAATAAAACTTTAACATCTTTTGAAGTACGTATTAGAATAAATGTAACAAATCAATATGTTTGCGGACATTCTTTGTTTTTTGGGCTGCGGTTCACTGGGAATCATATTCGCAACCGAGGATTCTTGTTTGGATTTTCTTGAATTGTTATTAAACATACTATTGTGATTACAGAAATTAATAAATTATCGTGCCTCTTTTTTCTTTTCTTTTTTTCCCAGATACACTATGTCTTCTAAGAAATTCTGATCCAGGAAGTTTTTGTTTTACATAGGTATGTCTATATCCCGAAATTAATGAAGCATTAAAAAAAAGTATTAGCCAACTTGGAATATGTTTAACTTAAAGAAAACAATTGAATTCTCATAATATCATAACATCTTAAACGCAGGGAAAGTAGAAAAGAAAGAAGACAAGAATGCCCGGAAGAGAATTATCATGTCCGGCCCACATTTTGAGAAAAGTCATCACGCCAAATCGTAATGCGCCAAAGTAAAAAAACGTGAACCCGCACAAGCAGACAAGGGCAAACTGGTGAAATCAGTCCATTAAGTTCAGTCGTCACTCACTCCTCGAGGATCCAAAGACAGGACCATGCCCCACACTTACCCTCATCTTCACGTGAAAACTTATCTTTCTTATTTTCTTCCGAAACCACAAATGGCGAGTGAAAGCACAAATAAAGAAGAAACTAAGAAATGATTTCAAAAAAAGTTCATTACGCTTAAAATATCAATTGGTTGTGATAAAAAGTGAGTCTAAACTCTAAAGAAAATGTGGTGTGAATCGTGCTCTAGGATTTTTTTGCCGTAGAGGAATGATTACATCCATTATTGAGTTGAGTCTTATTAATAGCATATCGGTACAGTTTATCAAGAATCCTTTTTGTGATCATTTCCATGCAAAAACTAGAACATATCTTTGTTGATAAAGGTGATTTAGGAGGATCAAAACTTGCACTAGTGATATGTGATATTTTCAATTACTTATCACATACTGACAGATATCCATTTAAAATCAAATAGTTATTTTGAATAACTTAGGAAAAAGAAATTGATTCCGAAAAGATCAATTGAAATTGAGAAAACAAACTAATTTACATCTAAATAATGGTAAAACAATCTTATAAAGAAGATTAGGTTTCCAAAATAAACACTAAAACGAAACAAGGAAGAAACCTAATAATTTGCATTTTCAATTCATGTTTTGGTATTTTGTTCCCATAAGATGTAAAATTCAGTGATATCTATGCACACACATTATTGAATATCACAAAGGTATAGAAGAACAAAATTTCCTGCTGCTGTGTTTGTAAGCGTTGAAAAGTCAAATGAGAAAAGTGAATAAAAACAACCCCATATAAGTTTCTTCAACTACTAATTCCAACCTTACAAATCATAATCCATTCATGGTCCATGGACACATTGAGCTCATTTTTGGTCCCGTTTCAAAAGTTGTTTAAACCATAAAGCAGAATTCTTGGGGTATCTCTTCAAGTTCTCGTAATCAACGTACACAATTCCAAACCTAGGAAAGAAAGAAAATCATTAGAAGATATAACATTTTCCCAGAAATAATCATATACGCAATATAGACACATTACCTTGAAGTATATCCTGATAACCATTCGAAATTGTCAAGCAATGACCACGCGAAATATCCAGTTACATTGGCTCCATCGTCAACAGCTTTTTTAAGCTGCGTAATGTAGTCTCTATAATACTTGATTCTCGTTGTGTCATTTAGTCCTTGAGCTAGAGTAATGTTGCCGGGATCATCCATACCTATAAAGATCCCATTCAAATTTTAACACTAACACATTTCTATAAACCTTGAAAATATAACCAAGAAAGATTTAATTATATTTTTTATTGTTAGAATACCGTTTTCGGAGAGAATCATAGTTGGGTTGCCATAATGTTCCTTCATGTACATCAAGGCCTTGTACATTCCCCATGGTACGTTGTATAACCATTCCGAATGTGCCTAATTAAAGTTAGATTAATTCATAATTAAAGAGAGTTAACAAAAATCAAAAGAAAACATATATATCCTACCCTTGGACCAATTGGTGTCCCATTCTTTGCAACTGCGTGTGAACAGAGTAAGATTTTTCAGTAAACACATGATTAATATAATATGCTGCACATTGAAATTGTCACAAAGTCCAATAGCCTCAATTTTGATCCAAGTCTAGAGGATTTTTTCTTATACACTAACATATTTGCTTTTGAAACAATTGGACCTTAACTGAGCTAGTAATATATATGTTCTATAATCTAAACAAGACTAGATAATTCCTAATGGATAAAACATATCTATATGAACAAGAACTTACAGTGAAAAGCAACGTTCCAATCTTGTTGATAACCCAAATCCTTAGGTGTGGTGGATATTTGAGGATCAGACATGAAATAAGTAGTGTATTGGTTTATCCCCACGAAATCTATGGAACCTTTCACCATTTTCACTTCTTCCTCCGTGAATTTGGGAAGCCTCTCCTTCACAATGTTCTGCATCGTTATTGGGTACTCTCCATACACTATTGGGTGAATAAACCTTCAAACACAAGACATTCTTATAACTTATAAGCTCACCAAAGTTTTAATGGTAAAATATGGGTTATTAGATTTCCAAAAGTTTGAAACCTTTACCATCCGACATGGAAGTCTCTTGCTCTTTGAGCAGCGTCATTGTCTGCTTTACTACTCGTAAGTGGCTCGAACCAAACAAAATCCAGTAGAATCCCAATCCTTCCCTTTTGTTTATCCTGAGAATGTATTCATAAGAATCTATAGTAATCAAATATGTTTTATTATCATACAAACAACTATGAAGGAGTACTTATTATATACTTGATAATTTTGGCGGTATCTTTGGACCGCTGCTGCGTGTGCTAAGATAAGGTGATGAGCAACGATATATGGCTCGATCGCAGAGTTTCCTTGGGTGCAATTTCCAAATGCTTTAGAGCATCTAGCCGGCGCGAAAATGCCATTATCATAACCAAGAGCAGCTACTACACGCGGCTCGTTAAACGTCATCCAGTTCTTCACTCTATCTCCAAATGTCTTGAAACAAAACTCTGCGTAATCCGCAAAATCTTCCCTGTAAATTGCCTCATTATATATTATATCAAAAGATTGAGGATTTTGCAGTAAGAAACTAAATAAAATAAGATAAGTAGAGTTTGGTGCTTACACTACTTGTTGACTAAGAAGGCCTTGATACTTTTGTTCCAAGGCTAGAGGAAGATCGTAGTGATACAGATTCGCATAGGGTGTAATCCCTAACCATTAAAATATATTCATCAAAAAAGTTAATAATCAAATGAAGTGTCTATGTTTGTATTGGATATATTAATACCTTTTAGAATCAAGTAATCAATCAATCTGTTGTAATAAGCAACTCCGTTCCAGTTGATTTTACCAGTTCCCTCTGTGATCATATAAGCTTGAAGTTATAAATCAATCTTTTTAATAAGTTATAATGTTCAATATAAGGCTATAAGCATTAAGCAATGTGATTATTTTATAGTATATTATTATCCAGTAATACCAGGGATTATTCTGGACCATGAAATGGAAAATCTGTAGGCATCGAAGTTCAGGTTCTGCATCAAATCTATATCTTCCTGAAATGGGATTATCATGAACATTGAACACATTTGTGAAAATAAAATGTAACACACTCACTCTCCTTTCGATTTGTTTTTGGAATAAATTAAATTATGCATGATTCAGTAAAAGATGGTTAAGAATCTTAAAAATTAGTAATATAAAGTAGTACCTTGTAGCGGTGATATTGATCTACTGTTATCTCAGCCGTGGCATTGTTGGCAATATTCCCTGATTTTTTTTTTAAATGGTGAAAACATTGAAATGATTAATTAACTAATGAACCGATTTTGTGATTAAATTGTTTCACTTATAATGTAATTTACCAGGAATCTTGACGAATGCATCCCAAATGCTTGGACCACGACCGTCTTGGTGCGCCTCGCCTTCGACCTGATAAGCTGACGTGGCGGTTCCGAATAAGAATCCCTCCGAAAAATTTTGCCTGCTAAGATCGCCGGTATCCAATGGGACACCGTCTCCGGATGGCGAAGAGTCGCCGGAGCGGGAAGCAGAGAGGAGGAGGAGAAAAATAAACATGAGAGACTGAGAGAGGCCACTAAGAGACAAAGATCATGTGACCGAGTTTTGGGGAGGATCAATGAGGATCTTAAGGCTTTGATTAACTATGGAGATTAATCACTATTTCGTTAATAAGGTTAATTGAGAAAAATATACTGACTTGAAAATTATGATAAACTAACAAAAAGAAAGTTATCATGAAGGAAACTTAAATTCCTAATTATTCGTTGGCAAACTTTGCATGTGAATGATTTAATGGTAAAAGCGTGTTATATTACATTCAAAAATTCAGTACCAATTTTGGTGATCAAATATAATAGAAGCTCAAAATCATTGAGAAGAGAAGGCACAATGTCAAGTCCCATTCTCTATCAGCAATCTCTGTTATGAAAAAAAAAAAAAAAAAGAAAAGAAAAATATGATTCAACAACTGATTTTTCACAAAGATTTGACAAAAAAACAGAAAAGTATCATTTTGACAACAATATGCAGGCAACAACAAAAAAAAAAGACTCGCACACACAAACACAATACAGCCACGGCCAAAAGGAAGATCCAAAGCCTCAATTCGATGCTCTAAAGTAGCTTTCCAAAGAGACAAGAGGGGGAAACTTTTCCAGAGATCTTCATAATTTACGTCAAGTCTTATTGCGGAGTTATGCTCCAGACTCGGATACAAGCATCTTCACCAGAACTCACAACATGGGAATCATCAGCGAAACCCAGACCATAAACTCCGCCTAAATGAGCTCCTTTTATGGTCATACGTGTGGAAGGAGGTTCGTCCACTTCATATACAATTACACATGTGTCTAACGATCCAGTAGCAACCATACTGCTGTTTGGAGACCAAGCTAAGCAGTTTATGCGGGCACTATGATACAACATGTTCTTGAGTTTCACCTGTTTAAGAGATTGACGATATAAGATCAGTGTTTGTTTGTGTTGGAGATTTATGGACAGTTTCTCAATAATCTTTCTTAATTACCTCTCTGGAGACTCTGTCCCACACAACTGCTTCTCTGTTCAAATCAGCTGATGCAAACATAGAGAAATCTGGGGAGTAACGTATGACACTGATGGCGCCTCTGTGTTTCTCAAGAACTGCTTCCTCAGTGAGGGAGTCACCATTGATTGAATACAGATGGAGTTTGCCATCTTGACTTCCGATGATGGCTTCAGTTCCATCAGGTGTTACTGCCAAGGCAGTGACAGTGAACCCAAGGCTGATGGTTGACACTACTTTCCCACCACGGAGAAACACAACTCCTGACTCAAAGGTCACCAGAAGGAGATCGGGTGAGAGTGGTGCAAGGCTTAGATCTTTTGGCTGATTTCCAACGTCGATAGACTCTTCGTTTGTGCATTGATCATCTTTATAAGAAATCCTGGATATCTGGATAAGTATCACGTTGTGAAAGAACGCAAGTTAGTTGCTTAACTCACTAATAACCATGCTTATAGCAATTCTAAAATAAGCTATTAAATCAACTACGAAATACAATTGTTAGTCACTGTTAGTCCCACACGGTAAAGACAATTTGGACTTCAATGATGGCTTTTTTAAAGTCTCTCAACCACAAGATTCCTAATATTTTCTTCCAAAGTGTGAATGATCTTAAGAGACCATTTGGCCTTTAGCATGGCCAAATTCCAGAGAAGAAAAACCTCATTCGTTGTTCCGTACTTCCATTCATTCTACTAAGCACCAACGTGGGAACATTGCTGAAATCAAGGTGACAAGTCCTACATGTGAAAAAAAAAACAGAAGTGAGAACCAATTTACCTTATTGTCATATCCAGAGGTCGCAATCTCTTCTTCATGAGCAGCAAAGCACTTTATTTGAGAGTTTTGTGTCCGCTGCAATTTACCGCAAAAACCACGGCCTACCATCCATTTACATATCAGACCTTCATAACTACTGGATAATATGTAGTCAGCGTTTCCTTTGACCACAGCTAAGGAAGAGACGTTTTTCATGTGTCCCGAAAACTGAAAGGGGGATTTATCAAGATCGCTCGCTGAGAATATGCTGATTGTGCCACCTAGAGAAACAGTGACAATATGATCGTTCTGCCACAGACACCCAACAAGCATATCATCCACTCCACCTGATGATCCAGGACATTTCAATGTGGTCATCAATGTACCATTACCATTATCCGAGATTTCCCATACTTTAGCTGACTTGTCTGCAGATACAGTGAGGACCTGGTTGAAGATTCAAACATATTCATGCAGTAATCAAGAATTAAAAAGATAGAGAATATCTCTTTAACTAATGTATGTACATGCTGGAGTAGGTTAAACCAATTAGTTTCATATGCTATTCTAATACACCTTGTTCAAGCCTAATGTAATCCGAGCCTATTATGACGAAATCATACAATAATTGAGAATACGGTACAAGAAACAAACATAAGTTAGTACCTGTTTACCATCAGGACTCCAGCTAACTGCATAGATGCTACCTTTATGTCCATCATCAGATGAGAGTTGTCCCAGTTTCTCACAAGTCTTTCCATCATATATGATTCCCTTTTTATCTGAACTTACAGTAATAAACTTACTTCCATCTGGTGCAAACCTCACACAGTTGACAAAGTTTGAATGCTCTCTGTTAACAAACAAACAACAAACTCGTAAACAATTCGGAAACACAGAGATATAAAAAATGTTATGTTTCTTTAAAGAAATGTAGCACATGATTTTTGAATATCTGACCTGCTTGAAAGCTTGAACTTGAAAGGAGGACCTTCATAGAAATTCACCAGAAAATCTTCCCCACAAGTTACGATACGAAACGGTCTAGTTGGTTTGAAAGCACAGCTAAGAACCCGCCTAGAATGTCCATCAAACTCTCCCACATTTGATCCTGAATCCCACCTAATAGAGGTAAAATACAGCAAAATTGTGAAGGAGAATAGAATGATCAGCTCAATGTGATTAATAAGCTGAGATTCACTCCGATTCAACAAACTCAATGCAATATCATCAGAAAAACAAAATCTTTAGTCTGATCGATCAAAGTCAACACATTTCATTTCCATCCGTTTTACCAAAATCTCAGATTCATATGAACACGAAGCAGATCTCGCTGCTAGAGAAGACTTAAACTTAATTTCACATCATTAAGCTAAGCACGAAAAACAAATCAAATTCATCTAAGAACCAAATCAAAATCGTACTGTACTCACATGAAAGCACGAACAAGAGATTTCCCTTTACCATCACCGGAAGCAACGATCCTCATCCCATCAGCTGACCACTGAAGATCATCGATCCGACCAGCTAAAACCTTAAACTCATTCTTCAGCACATGATCGTTGTGAGTCCCCCAGATTCTCACAGTCCCCGATACATCACCCGACGCGATCCACTCTCCGTTCGGGGAGTATCGCGCCACAGTAGCTGGATAAGCGTGCTCGCCGTAGATAGAGACGTTTAAGGGATTGTTGAGGTCGAGAATCACGACGGATCGACCATTAGTGTAGAGGATGGTGTCGGATTTTGCGTCACCGGAGATGAGGATTCCTCGACCTCTCTCCGTTGAAGGAACGCAGGCATAGGTTTCGGAAAGCTCCATCGTTGGACGTTGATGACTTCACAGAGATCGTTTTGAGTGGTTTTTGGATTTATGGGAAAGAAGAGACCACGCAGGCGAAGAAAAGGTAAGGACGGTTTTGAGTCTTTTGAGTTTTGAGTTTTGAGTTTTGACATTAGCTATTAGCTTTTTAATTCTTTTAATTAGAAAATGTTGTATTTAATTAAAAGATAATGTTGTAATAATCATTGTTGCAACATTCACTTCTCTGGCACAAACGGATTTAATATTCTGATAACCAAAAAATATATGAAGCGTAGGTCGTGTAATAGTTTGTGTTAAAGCAACTCCGTAGTACTCTATTTTTTACTTTAAAATATAGTTAAATTGTATTTCAATTCTACTTTAAAATGGAGTTGAAAATAGAATAAAGAGTTAAAAATAGAATAATGAATCAACTTATTTCATATTTGGAGTAATTTAATTTTTTATTTCATTATGAAGTTGAAAATAAAATAGAATAACAGAAAATTCTACTCCAAAACAAAATTTAGAGTGAAAAATGAAGTAGGATTGGAGACAATCTTAATCTTAGAAGAAATGCATCTTATTAGAAAACAATGCAATCATATGCAATTAGCTTTTAGAGACACAAAAAGATATTAGTGGACTCAAAAGAATTTTGACAGGAAATACTCTTGACTCAATATAAATCATATATGGATAGTATAACATCAATGAATAATATTAGTTATTTTGTTCCACTACAAATGAAAAGGTTATAAAATTGCAGCAAATGATCAAACATGGTAAACCAAACCTATTGTCTAAAATTTCACCATTTACAATGAAACACACATAGAAAGCATATATTATTTCAAACGTCAAAGACTCAGTAATTTATATTTTCCAAAATAAGTAAATATGCGGCCCATGGGTCAGTTATTTGAGCCCAACAAGCTATATTTGCATTATCGCCAAGTCAATGAATCAAGTCAATGAATCACTAGCAGTTGCACTGGCGCATTAGTTAATAATGTCTCTATCTAGACACAACACCACGAGTCTTATCTTATGAAATATCTTTGAAAATCTAATGAAGGAAAGCATTCGATTATTGAATGAAACGTTATAGAACTGTATGAGAAAATATATATCAGTGGTGGGGCATTACATCTCTTGGCCGCATTATCATTTGTAATAATATTATAACATATGAATGAATGTACTATACAGTTTCCGTGGTTAGAGAGAAGATAAGGAAACATTAGAACAAAGCTGTCACAAGTCTCTCTGTCTCTCTCAAACCAGCCACACCACCTCGTCCCCATCACTCACATGCCTTTCTCTATTATTCTTCTCCTCCAAATATTATATAATTTCGATTGGTCGCGTTCATATAATTTGATATGACCGAAAATTTTGTTGGAAATTTGAAATTTCGAATTCTAATGGACAAAACCATTACGATTTTTTTTTTTTGATGTAATGTAAACAAATAAATAGCTACAACAACAACGACAACAAAAACAAAACCAATTTACAAAGACGGAAGCCAAAGTCCTCTCTTTCTCTATCTGAATATCACTTAAATTCTCTCAAACCAATCCGGTAATGCCACATCATAATAAAATCCAACCACGTGTGTGCCACATCAGCGTAAGTCACAACAACTTTAGTAAGACTAATGTGATGACGCTGTAAAGTAAGAAGTGCGGATACTGAAGTGAAAGTGACGAGCCGTTGGAGAGTTCGGAAGAATCAACGGCTAAAGGCATGCCGTCACTGCCGAGAGCACACGACCGTGGCTCGCTGTCATGGTTGAGCATGACGGCTCTGAGGACAGAAGTTACAGTGGGGAAGTAAGCCATACGGTTCTTAGCGAGAAGCCAAGTAAGACCCATGAGGACACAGTCTTTGTTATGCATCTTTGTGGTCCTGTTTCGATCTTCCTTTGATGAGTTTCTTGTTCCCAAAGTTTTCTTCGGGTTTAGCTGCAAAAAAAAACAAAATTTGGTTAATTGTCTCTTAAAGTAATGATTGAGAGGGTTTTAAAAAGTAGAAAAGTGGAAAACTAGTGGCTAATGGTGGGTTGGTGATTAAGATGCAGAAGAATGAAATCATATGATGGAAGAGAAATGGCGCGTGGATATCACGGATTCTGTAAGGGCGTATGTATGTGTCAGACTGTCAGATAGAAAAAGAACAAAAAAGCTAAAGAACAAAACTTTTCCAAATTACCAATCGCCATGGATGATGGACAACATCATAAAGAATCCTAGACTACATAATTCCAAACCTTTCTCAACTCACTCATTTAGAAACCCTAATGTTTTAAACACCAAAGACACATCATTTAAGGGTCAAGAAAAAGTTATCAACTTGGACCAGAACTTAGATAGTAAACTAGTAGATACATTTCTCATTAACCAAAAAAACTGTCTTAAATCAGTAAATCCAAATGCTAAATCACCAAGAACTCTAAAAGGGTATCAAAAGCTTATATAAAGTTACTAGATTTGTCTTGAGACATATACATTATTCTTTCTTCTAATTCTTCTACTAAACAACCAACCTAATTCCATTTGATCACCTAAGTGAAAGATTCTAACTGTGAATCTAAACATAACCAATTAATGATTATAAGGTAAGCATTGCAGAGTGTACCTTATAGAGGCTGTTTAAGCACTTGTTACAGGCAAGTAAAGGAGAAGTTCTATCAGCATTGGTGTGGCTTCCACTCAAACAATCACTCTCTAATCGATCAACCCTCTTGTCTCCAATAAGCTTCCCTTCTTCGTTCACTCTAAAAGCCTCCGAACAGATAAATGGATGCAGTCTAATTCCACAGTAGCAGTAAACAACGTCACACGTCTCGTTCGGTCTCGTGAGCTCAATACCTCTCCGCCTCAGTGATTTCCCTAATCCGTCAACGCAAGTCTCTGAGTCATCGGGAAGCAACGGCATGTCTTCTACCGGGGTCATCGCAGCGGAGGAAGCGTTTCTTGCGGCGGCGGAAATGGAACGGCTCAGAGCCGTGGTTGAGTAAGCAGAGTAGAGCCACGCGCTTAGCACGGGACAGCATCGTTCCTTGTGTAGCTTTTTGCCGCTGCAAGCTGATTTGATTCCGTGGAAAAGGTCTTCTGGTAAATCGAGTGGGCAGCCGGAGAAATCGGATTGCTCTGGGAAAGCGGTTATAGTAGCGGGTGGGGATGATTTGACCTGGAATGGCTGTACGGTGACCGGGTCTGGTTTCTGGGTCGGGTTTGGTGAAACGGGTAGTAGAATGGTGAAGAAGAAGATGATGATGATGGAAATGGAAGAAGGCGCGTGTCGGAACATCGCCGGAACAATGGCGACAGAGAGAGAGAGAGGGACAGAGAGTGAGGGAGTCGAGGAGATGTGTCACAAAAATATCACAAATGGGTTCTCGATATATACCAATTTAATCATTAATACTACTAGTAATATTTTTGTTGGTTTCTTTAATAATTTAATTGGAGAAGAAAATTATTTGATTTTCATACCTTTGCAAATATGTGAATGTATGTAACATTCACATTTTTTTTCTGTAGAATGATCAAACATTCTTGAGAACTTAATATGTTCAAAATTATAAACTCCCAACCATTTCTGATGCATTGATTGGGGATTTCCACTTTATTTTATAATGTGTAGGGTAGTATTATAAAAATCTTGCAAAGTCGTAATCCATGCAATTCTGGGTTTATGAATATAGATAAGAAAACATTAGAGTATTTAGTAAACTTAAGTAGTATAGAACTTTTATTTGTGAATCACGGGACCATTATTCTCCGCATTGAAACTTGAATGACCGCAGAGACTGATTGACAGGTTCAATGCTTTTTAATACTTCTATAATACATAAGAGTTTGGAAGGATTCTTTTAGTTTATTTATATATCATACTCCAGTACTTTAGTTTTTTATTCCTAAACCTAATGTATTTAGATTTTAGTATTTTACATGTAATCTATATAATCATCGACTATATAGATTAACTTGTTCGTTTTGTAGACAAAAAAAAAATGCGAATGTTTTTTTTTGTTTTTTAACGAATGAAACATATGAAAAGTAGAAAAGAACATGCATTTTATTTCAATCACTGCTAAAAGAAGTTATGAAATAAATTTGATTATACCTATAGTTAACTGATTTGTCATTTTTAATTAAACTTTTGAGGTGTATCAAACTTTTTCGTACTTCCATGACAAAGAAAAATTCTACCCTTAGCTATCTGAAAATAAAAAGAACTCTAACTTCTTAATTTGTTCCAGGGGCTTTCTAGTGGTCTTTTAAGTTTTTTTTGTTGTTGTTAAATATGTTTTGTTTTGTTTCTTATCATGTTGAAGCAAGAGCTAATCGTAACTCGATGACAAGTTGACAACCAAACAAAAAAAAGCTACGTGCGTAGTCAGATTTGATATGCCAAGTGCCAACACCTATATCTCTCTCTATTTTAACGCATTGAAATCCACTCAAACACTATGATTAATCTTGAAATTAATATCTTATGGTCATTCAAATTTACTTATAGTTATATACATATATCCATATTCCCACAAAGTACTGTTGTCGGACGGTAAAAAAGGAAAAATAAGGGAATACAGTAAAATCTCTATAAGCTAGGATAAAAGTATTTTATGATATTTTATTAATTTATTGTATTTATAATTTATAAAAATGATATTTGGAATAAACTATTAATTTGAGACTAAAAAATTATTAATTTATCAAAGTATTAATTTATAGAGGTTTCACTATAATGTGAGGTCAATGTTAAAAAGGTAACGTCAGGCACGCGAATGCTTGTAGTTGTAGTAGTGAAAGCTGCTTCAAATCTAACATTACAAATCCCTTTTTGGCTTTTTCGGGAACGCCATAACAAAATTAACTATTAATAAAACCCTTATCAAAAATATATATATATATATATATATATCTATTAATGCAAGATGGATGTTTATTTTTCTTTCCGTCACAAAATAGGAAAATTTTTAACTTACATCACAAGGACAAGAGACGGTTTACTAGAGTTACGAATGTAAGTAGACCAATAAACTCAGTGTTCAGATTTTTCATTTTTCATATCAAACTATAGAGAGAGAACAAAATTATTGTATTGTGGAGTACTTTAAAGGTGGTAATTTAAATTTATTTTATGATACAAGCACAGCTCGTAACAGTATTTTCACCAGCTCTAAAGCGATTAGTAAAAAGAAAAAGCAAATGGGACGACGACCAAAAAGAAGAAAATCAACAGTAAATCAAAATGATTCTATATCATTTGAGGATGAAGTGATCATCATACACACATACATAATAACGTATAGTTCAAGAAGATTTACTTAATACACAAACTTCAGGGTTAACGTGTACTAAGGTTTCCCGTGTACTAAAGCCAAACGTCTGGGAAGGGTATTTCCGCAATTCTTCTTAAATTATTGTCCTTCCATTTAGTTCATAGCTCATGTCTCTCAGAGTTGAAGACAATTAAGGTTAAGTTGTTTTGTTCATAACTCGTGTCTCTCAGTGTCTATCTAGATTAGTTCGTAATTTTATCAGCTACAGAACCCGAGAGATATACCATTATTTCTTCTTCTTCTTCTCTTCCTCCTCTTATGTGAGAGATGTGTATAAGAATTGTAGAATCAGCCTTCTACTCTTAGCAACAAGTTTCACTCCCCAATATCTGCATCAAGTGTGGAGAACCGCGACCTTTTGAGACAAAGCATCAACTGTATCACTGTTTGATTCTCCGTGCTGCAAAAATCAAGAATGTAAAGAACTAGTGTATACAAACTTGTACTTAATATATATTATCTAATGCTTCTTGATATTTTACCTCGGACTTGATTCTCTGTTTCACGCCAATGCATTTAGATGCGCTGATGCTGGCACTTTTCAGCAAGCTGCGAGCGCTGTACCCAGTCTGGCTCGTTCCATTCCTGTAATCTGAGCCCTCGTATTGTGACGTTGGAGGGCTTTCGAGGGTCATGGCTAAAGAAGCTGTGGATCTGTTCTCGATATCGTGATTATGTGATCGATTTTCTTCCTTAGGAACAGGGACTCTCTCTCTGAAACAGAATGGTACAAACACAACACAACTAAATGAGATGGTGCGAATTTTATAAGAACCAGCAAACTCGGACAACTTTCAAATCAGTTTTACTGACAAACCAACAAAAGAAATTGTATACCTAGGCAAGGAAGCGTGTTGGCGTTGAAGTGGGGAGCCTCTCTCACCCTTACTGTAATTTTCCTCAAGATGTGCAAATTGTCTCTTAAACCGATCAACACCACTGCATTTTCATTTGGATTACAAAATCTTTACCTTACTTCTCAGGATTCGTAGTTAATTT
The DNA here is from genome assembly GCA_028015245.1 of Cardamine occulta. Classification (NCBI taxonomy): domain Eukaryota; kingdom Viridiplantae; phylum Streptophyta; class Magnoliopsida; order Brassicales; family Brassicaceae; genus Cardamine; species Cardamine occulta. The sequence goes on from CM051373.1 coordinate 7,400,958, forward strand.
TGTAATACAGATTCTAAATGTTATAATATATACCTTGGGTACATGAAGCTAGTTTGTTCTCCACCACGAAGATATTCTTGCAGCATCTGAGGATGATACTCTAATATCTACCTTGTTTCAAATTCAAATTTTGTAAGAATTACGATTAACCGAAGGAGTTCTTGCCAAAAAGACTTCAGAGCTTAAGTGCTTAACCAATCAAATAAAGTATAATGAAGCAAAAACAGCACGGGATTAGTGTACCTCTCTATAGATCAATTCTCTCACATCTTCTTTCATTATCTTCCGTCTTTCAAACTCAAACTCGAGTTTTGGAATCGGTTGAGTAGATGGTTCCCGATCCACGTTTGCCAGACCATGGAAGTAAGGATCTGCCAGTGCCTGAATACAGTCACACACAGACACGTATATATATAAATGTTTCCTTGTCTCAGATCAATTTAAGCCGCTCTGAAACTTTGAAGTGCAAACACTAGAAAAAACTAGCATAGATGAGCTTTACCTCTTCAGCTGTCGGACGGTCTTTGGGATCAAATGCCAGAAGACGGTGCAGCAAGCGAAGGGCCAACGGGTCTACATGAGGAAATTTGTGAGTGAACGGAACTGGCGGTTTTCTCCTCATATTGCCAAGATATCTCCTTGCCTTTTCATTACGAATCTGCAACGAAACAAAACATTATTACACCAACATTCTCATGTTTCTGTGGCAACATACCTATGAGAGGTTTCCTACCAATTAATATGAATCTAACCCGAGCTAGCCTAAACTACTTGCCACGAAACCGTGGCTGGGAAGTACTAGCAAACAAATAGTCATGATTTACAAAACTTTTAACTTGTAAAGCATGAGACATAAAGAAACTCCAGAAGCCAACTTGTAGCAAACAGAACTAGATGAACTTCACCAACTAACCCTTGAAATAGCTTCGGGAGGAGGAGTACCGAGCAAATCAGTCATAATGTCCAATTGGTGCACCACATTCTTCCCAGGAAACAATGGCTTCCCAGTGAGCATTTCTGCAAATATGCATCCTATGCTCCATATATCAATGGCAGGAGTATACTGCAGCAAAGAAAGAAAGAAAAAAAAATCCGATTTAACCCTCAAATTGTGATGGAATAATATGAGAAACAGACAATTTGTGCAAAAAGAAAACAGAAAATTGGATTTTACTCTGGAGAAGAAAGAGCCACAGAGTTCTGGTGCACGGTACCATCTTGTAGCAACATAGTCCTGCAGAGAAGGAAAAACAATTGATCACAACACTTGATGCATTAGAGATTATCAAAAGAAAACTTATGATTTCAGTCTGTAGCATACAGTCCAGAATATAGCCGAAGGTGCATCATTAAATGACACTCGAGCAAGCCCAAAGTCGCAAATCTTTAACTTGCAATCAGAGTTGGCTAGAATATTTTTAGGCTTCAAATCACGATGAAACACATTTGCTGCAACAAAGAAAAAAGATTTCCTTCACGTTTAGTGGAAAAGCAGTAATGGACTTTAGGAGACTACAGAAACACAAGTTTCTCGAGCTAAGGCACTTGCCTGTGTGTATAAACTTCAGACCACGAAGAAGCTGGTAGAGGAAAAATTGGTAATGCTCAGGTGTAAGATCATCGTTCGCCTTGATAACTTGGTGAAGATCTGATTCCATCAGCTCGAAAACAACATATATATCTCTAAACTCACGGCGTGAAGGAGGAAGCATTACATGCTTTATCTCCACTATATCAGGATGCCGGAGCAACCTGAGAAGCTTGATCTCTCTTAGAATTCGCGTTGCATCAGAGACGTGCTCAAACACATCATTGATTTTCTTAATGGCAACCTTTTCGCCATTATGTGTGTCGATTGCAGATGCCACAACCCCGTAACTTCCTTTCCCTATAACTTCTTGGATTTGATATCGGCTGGCTTCACCGTATTCTGTAAAGAACTCAGTCTCCAGTGCACCCTGTGATTGTAACAATTCAGAATTCAGAGCCAACGCAAAGGAAATATAAAAAAGAAGAAACCAAGTTAACAATATAACATCATGCTAGTTCTCCAAATCACATATATAAGGTGCCATAGATTGAGGATCAGACCAGAGGGCATCAAAAGCCAATTTCAGAGCCGAGGTGAAGGAAGCATAATCATGAAGCAACCAAATCCAAAATGCCACCAAACAAAAAAAGTATTGGCATATGAGACTATTGATAAAAAAATTTGAAAGCTCCATAAGTCAATTCGTAACAAAGATTCAAATGATCAGAGGTGGCTTGCATTTCCACCATTTTCTAAGCAAACAGACACCATGAAAACTATGATAAGAATCCCAAAACTGTAATCTACTAGCTTAAACCCAGTAATTAAAAAATGATTTGCTACAGTTCCTTCCAATGTAGTTGTAAAAATTGACAAAAACTCATAATCGACAAATAAAGCAACAAAACCAATGAGTTCCAAAATCAATCCTAGATTTCGATTTTAAATCTGGAGAAATGAAACGACAGATCCATGCGAGCATTACCCCAACATTTCTAAGAATTGCTTTTCAAACGAGTTTTAAAAAAAATCCAACCTTTTTATGAGGATCCATATGAATATAATTCCTTCTTGGAACCCTAATGCACTTCAAAACAGACAAATCAAAATCTCTAACAAGAGCGAATCGTCTCGCTTCTTCTTCAGCTCGTTTCTCTTCTCCTCCTTCTTCTTCTTCTTCCTCTTCTTCTTCTTCTTCTTCTTCTTCTTCTTCTTCTTCTTCGTGATTTCTGTAAATAGTTGTGAGCTGAGACCGCAAATTGCTAACAGATAATCGATCAGTAGAACCAGAGTGACGAGAGCGATTGGTTAGATGATTAGAAGCATTCCGAGAATGAGGATTATTATTAACGTTGATGCTGTGACTAGCACCCATCAAACACCTCCACCACCACTATTTTTTTTTTCTTTTCTTTCTTAGACTAATTTTTTTTTATTTAACATTAACTATTATTATTATCATCGATTGACAAAAATAATTATTATTAGTAAATGTTTCAAGTCGTTTCGACGCACGAATCTCTCAGGTATGGCGTACTTCTCTCTTTCGATTCGCCATTATTTTTTTTATTTTTGTTGTTTCCTGTTTGATTCTCTTGTCCGAAGGATGCGGAAGGAAGAAGAAGATGAGAGGGTTTGGCACGTGCACCGCACGTGAAGCGTGTGCTTCTGCTTTTGTTAAAGGGTATGTTTGACTATTTACATACCTTTTTATTTTTTAATAACTTTATTCACATGACGTGGCTTTTTTCTCTCTCGTCGTTTTCAAAATCTCGCTTTACTACAGCTAAAAACACCCTCAATTGATTTTAAATTGCGTACGCGACCGAACGAACCATATTAGGAAAATTAGGCTATCAAATATCGTATAACTGTTTTGATAAGGACTACGTATTTTTATACAACCAAATGTCAAAAAGCGTGTGGGAAAAAAATATAATTTTGTTGATTTTAGAATGAAGGCAAAATTGGTGAAGGTGGTATGTGGGGCCCATTGACCTAATAATAAAAGAAGGTGGTGGATTTGTTTGAAGATGCCAGCCAATCTCTGCACTGTTACTCTTCGAATGCACGTCTCCGTCGTGAGTCGACGACCCAAATAAGGTAAACATAAATAATTCATTTTAAAACAATCGTGACAAAAACAAATAATAAAAAAATAAAATTTTCACAAAAAATACTAATTATTTATCGATTTCCATAAAAATACACTAATTTTATGAATCCCCAAGAAAATATATAAATTATTTTTTTCTTCCATTATAATACACAAACTTTTAAATTGTATCTATTTAACATTTAAGATTTTATAAAAAGTAAAAACTGTTTATTTTAATTAAATAAAAAAATATTATGATAAAAATCTATTTTATAAAACCCAAAAAAATCGAAAAAACTGTAAAAAAACCTAAAATAAGTCTTAAAATAAAAATTAAACTTATAAAATTTTTAATTCATAAATAATAAATCCTAAAACATATAAAACTTCTAATACTTTTAAAAAATTAAAGTTAAAGTATATCTTTTTAAATTCATACAATTTTAGTAATAGAATTACCATTATTTTTTGAAAATAACATCATGAAATTGTGTGTTATAATAATAATATAGGTTGCATTTATTTGTGATTTAGATAATTTCTGATGTAAATATAAATATATGAGTTTAAAAATTTGATATATGTTGTTAACCTTATAGATGGTAATACAAAAATTTTAAATACTTGAATATTTAATGCATTAATATTTTCACAAAAATATACTATATAAAAATATTTTGTATCTATAATATAAATGTTAAATTTTAGACTTATTTAAAGATTTTAATAATTTAACGAAATATTCTGATTTTGTTTTGCATTTGATAATTTAATATTTTAACTTCTGAAATTTTACAGATTTTTTTAAGATTTGAAAAGAATTTTAAAAATTATTTTCGAGTTTTATAAAATAATTTATTATTTAAATATTATTTTGATTAAAAATTTTTTAAAAAAAGATTTTGTGTTAAATGGATTTAATTTAAAATTTTATGTATTATAGTTCAAAAAATAATTAATTTATATTATTTTTTTGGATATTTACAAAATTCGTGTATTTTTTATGAAAATCGATAAATAGTTGGTTATTTTTATAAAAGTTTTCCAAATAAAAAAAACTGTTAATTGTGTATATAGATAGGCCCAGCTAGTGTTGATGCACATTACTCAAGTAAGCCTTTGGGTTGAAGGTTGATAATTCGGCCCGTTAACATATGGGCATAAGGTTCATTTATGACACGTCACCGTCCACCTTTATGAATTATCCGTTTAAGAAAACGGCGCCGTCACTTTTTATTGCTTTTGTACTGCTTAAATCTTAATCCAACTTTTCGTTTTACGAAAGTGGTAATCTGTGATTATAGTTAGCACTTAGCAGCATAGTCTTTTATAAGAAGTAGTAATAAAAAGTTCAAAACCAACGTTGAATAATAGGAGTACTAGATTTTACATGAATCTTACTCTTATCATAATAAACAACTAAGACCGTTAACCCTTATGATTAATTACTACATAGAAATTAGAAACATAACAAGATTCCAAGAATATGAAATCAATCTTTATTGTCTTAAACAATAATTCTGGTTTCTCTATACTTTTATATATTTAGTAGCATCCCAAAACTCTAGCTTAAATTTTGTTGGTCAACAAAGTTTTATTTTCTATTCATGATCTGTTCATGAAAACCTTTTTTCTACAATGAACAAATTTATAAGCGAAAAGGTTATTTCTACCATACATTAAAATATTGATGATTAGAAGTTAGAACTTTTAATTTAAGAATTGGACTTCCGTAAGACCATATTTTTGACGACGATCTTGTTGGTTTCTCTGTTTGACTAATGCTTGAAATTATTCGTGCACACAACACAAAAGCATATAAAAAGATGAATAAACATACAAGGACAAGTTTACGAAAAAAAAAAAAACATACAAGGAATGTTCCATGAAAATGACTCGACTCAGGTTGTATACTTATATTCGAAGTTTCAATGGTGGGCAAATATCTGATTTTTATTTTATTTTCAGTAACATAACTCATATCGACCTTTTTTTTTGTTTTTGATAAATGGTATTCAATTAAAATTTGAGAGAAGTATTACAACATGAAAAAATACAACACAAGAGCAAGCGTTAGATGGAAGAAATTAAAGGATACTAAAAGGATATGGTTTAACTCAATATAAGAACCCAACCTCCAAAAAAGACCGAAGGATCACACAAACAATCAACGGACGACAGCATAGGAGGAGAAGTGACTAACCATACTCTCTTAAAAGGTTGAAAACCACAATGTCGATAGATTTTCAACCAAGAAAGAGGGCCAACCAAGAAACATACAACTTCCTTTCGACCACGGATGAAAGGGAGAAGCAACGACGCAAACCAAAGGCTGAACACAGCACCAAGCAAGCCAAGATAATGAAGGAGATCGAAGCCGAGAATTACCAAGCTTGAGAAGGAGTGAAAGCCAAAAACATATGGAAGTTCCATCACCATCGAAGAAAAAAGGTGGCTATAGAGTGTCAAGGCAGGCAGAGATCTTTGAGGGAGTGGTGAGAAGCCAGCCAAGCAAAGCACCAGTGACCAACAGACGATCAAAGTCCAATAATCCAATCAACTTTCCCAGTCCAAAGACAGTGAACAAAATCACCAAACACATCCGGACCTCGAGTCAGAACAAGCAAAAAAAACAAGACAACACAGGACCTCCAACAGCCTCAAAGCTCTAACACACACAATTAGCAACCATGGAACGAAGCATAGCCAAACTGGACTTTAGCACAGCGTTGAAAAAGAGAACCCAACTTACCCGAGACTAGGATGAGCAGAACAGAGAGGAAGCCAAAGCGTACCACACCTAAGAAGCTAGAGGAGGTAGAAGGAGCCACCATGGTGTGAGCCACTGTACACTAAAGGACCAACTGATGTTAACCCAACTGAAGGAAAGAGGCAGCCATAACTCCCTTTAACTAGGCCATACTTGAGAAGTTAGTTACCAGTTTGAGAATGAACCAGCAAGGAAACCCAATCGGGAAGGCATGGAAGAAGAAAGAGAGTCCGCGACGAAAAAGAAGGCTTGACCGGACGAAACAACAGCCACAGCAAATAGGAAATTTGGAAGAGGAAGAAACCACTTTGACGATAATCTTGAAGCTACAACCGAAGGAGCATCACAAACCAAGCTAAGGCCGAGAAGTTAAGGCCAAGCCTTGACTAATACCGATAGCATAAACAGCCTTGACTAATATCGACGTTTATTCGTCTCCACCCCTCTTGTCAAAACCCAGTGATATCCCATTTCTCCTTTGCTGATGACATGTTGATTTTCTTTGATGGCTCAGATCGATCTCTCCAAGCTATTTTATCTGTTCTTGATGATTTTTTCAGGATGTCAGGACTTGGTATTAACCTCCTCAAATCCACTATCTTCTTAGATGGAAACAATCCCGCTCTCCTCCACGACATGGCCTCCACTTATGGACTCGCTGAAGGTACCTTCCCAGTCAAGTACCTAGGCGTCCCGTTACTTCCTCATAAGATGCGCGACCAAGACTTTCAGCCGCTGCTTGATCGCCTCAATTCCAGATTCACTTCTTGGACTAATCGTCCTCTCTCCTTTGCCGGTCGCCTCCAGCTACTCCAATCAGTCATCTACTCTGTCATTAACTTCTGCGCCTCCATCTTCATGTTGCCAAACTCTTGCCTCCTCTCTATTGAGAAGCTTTGTAATGCCTTTCTCTGGTCCGGTTCCACCCTCTCTGCCAAGAGCGCCAAGATTAGCTGGGACTCAGTTTGCACTCCTAAGAGTGCAGGTGGATTAGGTATGCGACGCATAGCCAAGTGGAATAATGTCTTGGGTCTGAAGCTCATTTGGCTCCTTTTCACCAATTCTGGATCTCTTTGGGTCTCGTGGGTCAAATCGCATCACATCAGATCCCATTCCTAATCCTTATGGGATATCCCGCCGTCCTACCCCCACGGTAGCTGGATGTGGCGCCGCCTGCTCAAACTTCTCCACTCAGCTAGGTCCTTCCTTTTTTGTCGTCTCGGCATGGGCAATCTATGCTCCTTCTGGCATGACAACTGGACTGGTTGGGGTCCCCTTATTCTTCTTATAGGTCAGCACTCTATTCGTTTCACCGGTATCCTAGCCACAACCACTGTCTCTCAGGCTATTCATCATGGACATTGGATCCTATCCTCCAGATCCCGATAACGATCGATTTCATTTCTCCATGATATCCTACCTCCAGAAATCCCTCCTCCACCCCTCCTTCGATGACTCCTTCGGACAGCCGACATTCCTGAGGCGCTCCTCCACTTAGCCCAGTAGCGATTCTCCGCTTCCAAGACCTTCCAAGCTCTCAACCCTCCCCTCCGAGATGTCCCCAGCACAAATCTATCTGGTTTTCAGCAGAATTCCCAAGCACGCCTTCACTTGTTGGGTTGTCACACGTGATAGACTTCCTACACGTGACAAGATCCAGCTTATCCCTTGGCCCCTCCGTCTGCGTTCTTTGTAATTCGGCCCCAGAATCCAGGGAGCACCTTCTCTTCACTTGCCCCTATTCTAAGTATCTTATCATTGCTGCTCTTCGCATGATCCCTCCTGATTTAGACTTTCTTTCCATTTTGCAGTGGCTCCCGCGCTCCTTTAGTGACCAGTCCATGAGACTCATTTATCACCTTCTCTTCCAAGCCTCCTCGTACTTGCTTTGGCGTAAGAGGAATAGTCGCATTCACTCCGACATTTCATGGCCCCCTTCCAAGCTCCTCAAGGAGATCTCCTGCATCACAAAGACGAAGCTCCTAGCCATTATGCACTCCTCACATCCGAGGGACCCCTCTCTCCTACAGGTGTGGTTCACTCACCAATCTAGCTCACCCATCTCAGACATCACTTCCGCCAATCATCCTTCGATTTTCACCATCACTTCCAGATCTTAGTAGCTGTACTCTTTTTTCTTCGCTCCGGTTTCATCCCATCCTTGATTTTTCGGACAAAGTTTTAACGAGGCAACTATTTTCTTTCTTCTTCTCTCTTACGTCCCTTCTCTTTTTCATAGTTATCTTCTCATCTATGTTGTCCGTTATTTTTTCATTTGTAAACTTCTCTTTGCTTTAATAAAATTAACCCATTAAGCAAAAAATATCGACGTTAAACACTTAAAGCAATAGAAAGACGGACTAACTGTGTATTGTCGTGTTTTAATTATTCTAGTAACACCTTTTAATTGTACGATACACGACAATACAAAGAAGCGGTTTGTATTTATAACATACTCCTAATTGTGTTTGTTTGACCTCGCACGTTTGTTTAATTGCGTAACTAACATGAACGTTAAAAACATTTTTTGAAAAATCTACTAAAAATTAAAAGATTTTATATTAAATATTTGCAACTGAAAAATGTCAATCTTTATATAACTTTTAAATTTGGAAAAATTATTGTTCATTGATATTTATTTTAACTACACCATTTAATTGGATTACGTACGCTCGTTTGCAATCCACAACAAAACACAATAAAAATGTATTTATCATTTACTATTTATATTTGTTTTGCCTCATACATAAGTTTAATAACCTATATGAAAGGGCTAAAATCTTCTAAAATATAAGGAAGACTTTATCTTATATATAGGCAATTAAAAAGCTAGTCTTAACATAACTTTTGATATTTTAAAAATTATTATTTATCATTAATTACCTAAATTATACCGTTTAATTAGATTACGCTTGTTTACAATACATACAAAACATAGTTAAAAATTTTATTCTAAAATTGTTGATTATGTTTGCTTTACCTTGTACATATGTGTAATTACGTAGCTAAGATTCTATCAAATCTACTCAATTGAGATACGTGAGTCTTTTCATCATTTTAAAATTTTCTTAAAATATTGTTTACAATTAATTAATTTAATCACATCGATTAACTAAATTACGTTTGTTTGGGATACACGATAAAACATAAAAAATAAATTTATATTTGTTAAATTGTGTAGTTAAAAGCACCAATAAATATGTAAAACATAAAAATTACAATCTTATATGAAATAAAAATAACTTTATATGAAATTTATACAACTGAAATATTTTTTTTTTTTTACTTTTGAATTTTTTTTAAAATAACATATACCATTAGTTTGTTTAATTACACCGTTTTAATTAGATAACGTTTGTTTACGATAAAACACAATAATTTTTTTGTAATTAACATCTACCAATTATATTTGTTTTGTCTTATACATATGTTTAAATAGTGTAATCAAAATAAGAGTTTTACATTTATGAGCTACATTTATTTTATGTCATACATAAATATCATAAATTTTAATTTAACTATAATTAAAATGAAATTGAAACTAATTATCTTCTATTTATTTAAAATTATTTGAATATTCTTTTTTAAATATATTTAATTTTTAGAAAATATTAAGGGCCATAATATATGCATATTGAATATTTTATTGAAGAAAATTTATGATTGAATATAAAATTTATGCGAATGTATAGTTGGATGTGCTAAAAAACCTTGAAATGAACTTAGTAAGTGCATTTGCTTTGGTACACTCATTTGACCTCCATCATACCCTCTTAAATGGAGTTTGTTACATATGGTTACTTAATGCAACAGTGTTTTGTATACTTCATTTGATGTGATTTAATATTAGACCAAAAAGACCGGGAAAAAAGTTTTTACAAGAAAATTGATCAAATGTTTTACACTGAAAGCGAGGAGGTATTTTTTGGCGGTTCTTTTTTAATTTTGGGAGATATTTTATTACATTTGGAGCGTAAATTTAGCTAATTCGGTAAGAAGGCAAAAAAAGAAGAAAAACAAAATAAAAGAAACACAAAAGAGAAAATAAAAAAACAAAAATGATACGACACGTCAGCGATCCTCGTCACAACCATTGATAAAAAGTAATCAACGGTTAGAGATTTAATATAATCCTACTTTCAACCATATCGTCATTTTGATCTCTCTACTCCTCCGCCCCCTCTCTCACACTATTTATTTATCCCCAATTTTTTTTTTATATTTCACAAATAAATCAAAAACAAAAACACAGAGAAGAGAAAATAAAAGAAAAGAAAACCCTAAAAATCTAAATCTCACCTTCCGTTTTTTTTCCTTTTTCTTTTTTACTGTTTCTCATAGCTCTGAAAAAAATCCATCCATGGATCCATCTCTATCTATATCCAATGATCCTCACAATCCTCCTCAATACAGCCCTTATCCTACATATCCCACCCACAACACCTTCGTCTCTGGCGCCGTCACGCCTCAAAATCATAACTTTTTCACCGCACCTAACCCTTACAACAACAACAACAACAATCATGTCTTCCAACCTCAGCCGCAGCCGCTGGCTCAGCCACCGCCCCAAAATTTGCCACCTATGCCAATTGTTCCCCTTGCCCATCCTCCTTACTCCCAAGTAAAGCTCCCATCTTAAAGTCTCCTCCTTTAACTAAATTCAGTTATTTTATTTTTTTGGGTTTGTTTAGTAATTTTTTTTTTTTTTATGTAGATGATTTGCAATGCGATTGCAACGTTGAACGAACCGGATGGTTCAAGCAAGTTGGCAATTTCGAGGTTCATCGAGAGATCTTACATCGGTGTACCACCAAATCCTTCTCATGGTGCTCTTCTGACTCACCATCTCAAGTCTTTGAAGAGCAGTGGTGTTCTCGCTTTGGTTAAAAAATCATACAAATTCGCTACTCCTTCTGCTCCCCCTGAGAGTGTTGCTGTTGCCGCCGCTGCTGCTGCTGCCGCTGCTGGTCTTGAAGCCCCTAGATCTGAGATCCCTCCGGTCATGGTTGTCTCTGGCTCTGTTTCTGCATCTGCTTCTGGCTCTCAGCCTCTGAAACGAGGTCGTGGTCGTCCACCAAAACCTAAGCCCGAGGCCCAACCACAACAACAGCCACAACCACAGCCACCTTGTGATGTTGTTCAATCTAACAACGTTGTTATTGCTAACCAAACTGAACAGGTTAATGCTCCGGAGTCTGCTAAGAGACGACCTGGTCGTCCAAGGAAGAATGGATCTGCTACTAAACAAGAGATTATGCCAGCGCCTTTTGTTGGAACCATGCACGTTCAACCGTTTGTCATGAAACGTAGAGGTAGACCGCCAGGTCGTAGAGCTGCTGGGAGGCAGAGAAAGCCCAAATCCGTCTCGGCTACTGCCTCTGTGTTTCCCTTTGTTGCTAATGGTGCTAGACGCAGAGGAAGGCCTAGGAGGGTTGAATCTAGCAACGCCATCGTTGTTGCTCCTCAAGGAGGAGAAATTGTGGCGGCTGTTGCGCCAGGGATGAAGCGTGGCCGTGGAAGGCCACCCAAGATTGGTGGTGTGATCAGTAGGATTGTGAAGCCCAAGAGAGGACGTGGTCGTCCCGTTGGGAGACCCAGAAAGGTAGATTTTTTCAATCAAATACTCTGTTTTGTGATCTGAAATTTTGCAATATCCGAGGTTAGTACTGTGCATGATTGGGGGTGAAAAGCTTGATACTTGTGTGTTGCAATGATTGTGGAATTAAATCAATGTCACTTTCCGCTTTTGGGGATTGTCTGTTTTCGAGTATCCGAAATCTGACTAATAATCCAGAGTTTTTATTATATTTGTGTCCCTCACTTTTGGCTTCTCCTTATCTGGTCTCTGTGTTTAATAATACTGTTTGGATAATTAAGACCAAGTGGTCGGTGATGTCTCGCTTTAGCTGGTAATTGTTTTAATCAATTTAGTGTGAAATTATCTGGCTTTATGGCTTCTTAAGTCGTTAGCTTGTTCCTTGTAATCTTCTTTTAAGTAGTAACGTGTTCAATTAATCTTCTTGATTTAACTTAGATTAATTGAACATGTTACTACTTACAAGAAGATTACAAGGAACAAAGACAGTGACTTGAATTAACTTAAGATTAATTGAACACATTAGTGTCCGTCTTGAATTTGTTGTATTTATATCTAACATTTTTTCCGTTTATGAACCTAGATTGCAACAACAGTCACTGCTGGGACTCAAGATTCTGGAGAATTCCAGAAAAAGCTTGATGTTTTTGTAAGTCTGTTCGACAATAAACAGTTTGGTTGTCCTTTATTTGATTCGTTTTTTTGGATTTAAATTCCAGATTCTGTTTTTTCTTATGTTAGATTTTGGTTTCTAAATGATGTAGCAAGAGAAAGTTAAGGCTATTGTGGATGTGTTGAAAGCTGGAGTTAAAACAGAGGATCAAGCAGTGATCCAAGCCATCCAAGAGCTGGAAGGACTAACAATGGTGGAGACGGTTGAGCCACAGGCCATGGAAGAAGTGCAGCCAGAGGAGACTGCACCACCACAGACTGATGCTCAAGCTGAAGCTGCTGCAACACAAGGAGGGGAAGAGGAACAGAGAAAGGAAGGAGGAGGAGAGGAACAGGGTCAGGAAAGAGAAGGAGGAAGCACAGACCCAGACAGAAGCAGAGGCAATGCAAGAAGCTCTGTTCTGAAGAATAATAGTGATCTAAAAAGCAGCCTAGACATGATAGCCTTGGTGTTCTGGCGTTAGGAGTGTTTTTTTAGTATCTAGGTGTTGGATCGTATCTTAAATTAATATCCACAAGGAACTTTAATTTTACTTTTTTTTTTGTAGTTTTGTTATCTGCATGAGAAAAAACAAAAAATATCGTTGATGGTGTCATCAGTGTGTCTCTAATCAAACATTAAGACGTGGCTGTAAATTAGCGATGTTTCTAGTGTTAAATGTTTTTCACTTATGACTCTGTTGCTCTGTTTTTCAATCTTTTTCTTCTCTGCTTTTGCTTTGCTGTGTAGATTTTGGAGGTCAAACCTTAGTGTCATACAATTGTCGTCAGTATCTTCATGTCTATTTGACTCTTGAAACTTGTCAGAGGTCAGCAATAATCTATCTTATGATGTTAACATTGGAAGCAAGTTTCATTTTTTTGAAGTTGTTCCAACAGCGCTGGACGTTTGACAGCGACTACCTCTCCATCATTCTGTTTTGCCAAGGTTTTTCAAGAACTCTTATCCTAATTTAACTGTTATTAATAATCATCATATGAAAATTTTAAGGAGGTAATTGATAAAAAAAAATTTTCAACTAACTAGAGTTATTAGTTTCTGATTTTGTTCAATTTTCCATGGAAATAAAACGTATATCATTAGGAAAAAAATTGATGTATAACTTAGGGGTGTATTGGATAAATAATTTGTAAAGATTTGAGTTTTAATGAGATTTGAGATGATTTGGTTATATTTTGGTGAATTAAGGATTTTATTATTATATTCTCTAAAATCTCACATAAAATCATGAGATTTTGATTTTTATATTTTTAACTAAAAATTCCCTGAAATTTCAACTGGAACTTTAAAATCTAATTCTTAAAATATTTTCCATAACATTGGATTTGATTATATATTTTAAAATCATTAATCTAATAACATTTAATTTTAAAAGATATTTTAAAATTCATGATTCAATAACACATGATTTGTTATTTTAATTCAAATCTTTCCAGATATTCAATTCAATACATCTCCCTTAGTGTTTTAGTTTTTTTTTTTATTTACCGAATGTATTGTCAATTTCACTTCATTTGATGTATCCTTTTCAGTTTCCACTATATGGTGTATATTCATACTTATGTAATAATTTGGTTTTCAACAGTTTTGTATATGATTTTGTAATGATCATTTGCTATCAATGAAATTGTTTGGTGTAAATATTTTTTTAATGTGTTAGTTAAATCTATGAATAAAGAAAAGAAACCTAATCATATGTAAAGCAACGTTTATTTAAGACAAAATTACAATGTTTAATTGGAAAACTTGTTCTTATATCCTTACTAGAATCTATATTACAGATTTTATAAATAAATTCAACGTTAAGTATGTGACACGAGAAAAAGTTAAAATCTTTATTAAAAGATTACAATGTTAATAGAAACAAGTTTTCTTTAGGTCTTTACAAAAAGCTACAACAAGGTTTTATGCCTTATCCGTGTGGAACGGATATGTAAACAAATTCTATTCAATACAAACAAGACGTTAAGAAGAAAATAAAAGCAACATTATAGATTTTATAAAATTTAACGTTAAGTCACGAGAAAAATTAAAACTTATATTAAAGGTAAAAGATTACAATGTTAATAGAACCAAGTTGTTTTTACGTCTTCACTAACAATTACAGTATACTAGATCTTCTAGAATTCAACGTTAAGTCCATGTCACGAAAAAGTGATAGCTTATAAACGAAAAAAAATATAAATACAATTGAAAAAGTTAATTTTCACTAGTTTTCGATTTTTAGTTATTATTCATCATTTAATATTTTGATTACTTCGTTGAGATATATTTTCTTTTGTGATGTATGATAATAAAAATAAAAGTTTTACATTTAACACTTACTAATCACGTTTGTTTTTGTCTCGTACATCTATTTAAACGGTGTAATCAAAAGAAGACGGTGTTTGTGCGGTAGTTTGATAACTATACCAGACGGTTAGTTTTCTCAATAGGCTGTTGTAAGAAAATAGACCGGAACATTTTAACATTTGTTCTAGTATTACTGTAGTGTCGTAAGCCGAATCGTAGATAAAAAAAAATATATGTCCATACTACGACTTGGGCCGAAAGAGCGAGTCAACGGCCCATTTGACCAGTAACTAATGAGGCTAATGAGTAATGATTATCCCGTGTCTCTCTTCCCTCTAAAACATTTTGATATTCTTCGAACCAGATCAATTATCAGTTAGGGTTCCTCGCCGGAACATCGCAACTTCCTGGATCTCTGAAGGTTAAGGAGCGCCATGGAGAATGGGAAAAGAGACAGACAAGACATGGAAGTCAATACCATTCCTAGAAAGCCACGTGTACTATTAACTGCAAGTGGAAGCGTTGCTGCTATCAAATTCGGCAATCTCTGCCATTGTTTCACCGAATGGGCTGAAGTAAGAGCCGTCGTTACCAAATCATCTCTGCATTTCCTCGATAAACTCTCACTCCCACAAGAAGTGACTCTGTACACTGATGAACATGAATGGTCAAGCTGGAACAAGATCGGCGATCCTGTTCTTCACATTGAGCTTAGACGTTGGGCTGATGTTTTGGTTGTTGCTCCTTTGTCTGCTAACACATTAGGCAAGGTAATCAACCTTCTAAAACTTAACTTTAAGCTTCAATTGTTGTGTGAATTGTGAAAACATTCATGGAGGATTATTCATACAAATCTGTTTTTTACCTTTATAGATTGCTGGTGGCCTTTGTGATAATCTTCTGACTTGCATTATACGAGCTTGGGATTATAGCAAACCACTGTTTGTTGCTCCATCGATGAACACTTTGATGTGGAACAATCCTTTTACAGAAAGGCATCTTTTGTCGCTTGATGAACTGGGAATTACACTTATTCCTCCTATCAAGAAGAGACTGGCCTGTGGAGACTACGGTAATGGCGCTATGGCTGAGCCCTCCCTTATCTATTCCACTGTCAGACTCTTCTGGGAGTCACAGGCGCATCAGCAAAGTGGTGGAACTAGTTAAAATATGGTTTCTACCTGTTTATGTTTTCACTATCTTAGATCTTAGATCTTAGATTATCAGTTTGTATGCTTGTCTTGTACATCGTAATGTAGCTCTCTGGATGGATGTTTCTGGAGGACCATTTGCTCTGGCTTCACTCATGTTGCTGTAGAAAGATTTATGTTTATTTCCTCGCTCTTCAATGCTCTCTTCAATTCTGTTTATTATTCATCTATCTGAGATCTCTGAACTTCTCAAAGATAAACAAACAAGGCCACTTGTGTTTACTCTCACACACCGTTGATAAAACCAATTCTTCGATCACCGATCAGCTATTTACTTTTACTAGTGATCATGATATCAAAAGGCAAGATGCTTAAGCCCCAAAACATGAAAGTTTATTTCGTTTGAGATACTTGATTCTAAGGTTGAAGAATACTCTCTCCTTCCACAACTAGAGGCCTGAAATCATGTAGTTTATCGAGTATCCGCCATGTCACAGCATCAGGAGCCTGACCCTTTTTCCTCATCTCCTCCAAAATCTGGTATGCTTCTCTCCTCAACCCACTTCTGCTATACTCATCAATCACAATGTTATAGCACACAACATTAGGAACTGCTCCAGAATCCGCTAGGTTGTATAGGAAATGGCAAGCATCACTTAGATAACCAGACCGACAAAGCCCTTTCAGAAATGCTGCATACACATACACATCATGTCTGCCGGACGGCCATATCACATCGTCCCATAACCTTTTCGCCATATCCACCTGACCATTCATGCACAACCCATCAATGATAATAGCACATGTAGTATTATCCGAAGCCACACCAGCCTTTTCCATCTGATCACACACACACATAGCTTCATCTCCCTTATGGAGCTTGAACAATCCCCGTACAACAGCGTTGTATGTAATAACACCTGGCTTAACCCCGTTCTCTGGCATAACTAGATTCAGCACATCAACAGCTTCTTCTGCTCTTCCCTGATTGAGCAAGCCAGACAAAACCGTAGTGAAAGTTACAGCATCGGGAGCACAGAACTTCCCCGTCATCATATCACCAAGAACTTTCATGGCCTCATCCACCCTACCCATCTTGCAAAATCCATTAATAACTGTGTTAAGTGTATACTCATCAGGCCTACAGTCTCCTTGAAGCATACTGACCAGTACGTTCAGGATCTCAGTTGGGTTATCCATTACGCAGAGAGCTCGTAGATAGATATTATAGATTCTAGTTCTATCTATTCCTTCTTTCTTCAACATCAGCTCTAGAACATTCCTCGCTTTACCAGTGTCCATTTCCTTGCATAGACTCTCCACTAGGAGCTTATAAGTATACTCAGATGGAAAAAACCCAAATTCAGATCCCTCTTCTAGTAACTGATAAGCCCTCATACACCCACCATCCTTGCACAAAGCATGAATTATAGCATTGTAAGATGTTATTCTTGGTTTTAACCCTTGACTCTTCATTATATAAACAATCCTCGCAGCTCCATGGTTTCTCCTGTATCGACACAAGGAATTTATCATATGGCCGTAAGCAAATTCAACATCCACGGACTCGCATTGTGGCATATTCTCTGCAATCTCGAAAATGTCATTGAAATAGCCTTCCCTACACATAGAATCAATGAGATTCGCAAAAGCTGCTGTTTTTATTGATACATCAGTCTCGTTCTTCATGTATTCCCAGAGTTCCATCATCAGCTTCCGTCCTGTTTCAACATCTCTCATTTTCAAAAACCCACCAATAAGAACACTCAGTGTAAGAGAGTTAGACCGTACGCCACACGAACGCATTTCGTCGAACACTTTATGAGCAACTTCAAGTTGTCGAATCTCACAGTAACCCACCGATTAGAGTGGTGTAAGTCACAACATTCGGGAGATATCCTCTGTTCCTCATATCGAACACAAGCTTATGCGCATCGATCACCCTATGATTCAAACACAGCTGATTGATCAAACGGTTGTAATTCGTCAACGATGGCACGAACTCCTTCTTAAAACCGATCAAACGATGTATAACTCCCAACGTACTCACCGGAGATCCCGAATCTAGCAATCTCGCGATGATAACGTTACAGGTTCGTTCGTCTGGGATAAAACCTGAAGTGACGAAGAGTAGAAACCGACGGTGGGCTTCGTCAAACCGTCTAGCGTCACAAAGAGAGTGGATCACACTGCTCAGGTTAAGCGAGTCGGGACGATATCCACGGAGACAAAGGCCGTCGAGAATACGAAGAGCTTCGTCTGGATTCCTCCGAATGGCGCAGATACTGTGTATTCGTCTTCTCCAGTAAGCTCTATCGGTTACACTGCGTCGACGATCTTCTGCTTCTATTGCATCGTCTTCTCCTACGCAGGGCGTTCGAGCTTCAACAGCATCAGTTTTTAATATGGAGGCAGAAGAGAAAGAGAGGGATGCTTTAGAGAAGAAGAAGAAGCCATTTTCTCTGGCTCGAAGTCGAAGGCGAGTGACGAAGAGCATAACTTCACTTTTGTAGCTTCTCTGTTTCACTCTCAAACTGGCTTTTTGTATGACAAGAGATATGTTTTCATTACTTTGTCGCTCGTTTTGATTGGGCTCAAAAGTCTAGTTTATCTAAGCCCAGCTCATTACCATTAGAGCGTAATTGGTACACGTTTTATTTAGACTACACGTTTTAAATTTCACTTTGAAGAGTTTAGTTTATGTTTTAAATTTTCTACACGAACAACACTTAATTATAACTTCGACTAAAACATTAAAATCTATGAGTGGAATAATTATGATTGAACTTTAAAATCAACATAAAACTCAATTCAAGGAACTCTTAGTTAGTTATACCAACAATTATATTATATTGAAATATAAACTAATTGGTTGATTTCATAAAGTGTTCCATATATTTCATAAAGACTGATTGTTTAAGTTTTGTTTATGTTATTTTTTTTTTTGCAACGTTTATGTTATCGTATACTTGAGAGCTTTCATCCACATGTAAAAACTTTTGTGTTTTTTTTCCTATTATTTAAGAAACTCACCTAATATTTTATTATTCTTTATTATTTCTTTTGTTTCGTAATGAATGATTTTATAGTAATAAATTAATACTTTTATTTTTGACATCAATAAACTTTTCTTTGACGGAGTAAGATAAAGGATTTTAAAATACTTTTTTGCATATAGATTTTAAAGTAGCAAACTATAATGATTTATACGTGCGTGCGAATTCACGTATGATAACTAGCTTGCTTCGGTTAAAAAATACTACAAATTTTAAGAAAACCAGAATTAATATACAAGTTTGATCATATGAATGATTGGTGTTAAAATACACAATCATTTGTAAGCCAACGACCGTGTTTAAAGAACTCTGAATGACAAGACTAATTAAACACATAAATAAAATAAAATAAAATAAACTTACATAACTATTCACTAATATGAACCTTGAATCTATAGCTACATCTCAAAAAATGAGGCACATCAAAAGTTGCAGTGAGAAGTAAAAGTAATGAGAGACACTAAATTGTTTCAATATTGCATATATAAACATAAAATGTGAAAAGAACAAAAAAAGAGGATCATTTGGTACATATCTTCCAAACGGAGGAGTAATTTATTTAGAAAATTTCTAAAAAAGGAGAAAAAACAAAAGGATTAAGGGCTTGGGAAAAGACAGAAAAGGGAGATTTAAGATCCCAAAGAGAAGAAAGAAGGAAAAGGGATTTATGGAAAAGTGGGAATGAGAGAGACAAAGGATTCGAGGCGAAGAGTGTAAAGGAGACAAAGCTATGGGGCAGTTGAGAACAAGAATAATAGTGAAAGCCACAAGACACATATTGTATAATTCATTCAGTAAGATGTAAAAACAAATGTACATATGAAATAATATAAGAATTTGGAGAAAAAAAAAATGAAAGAAAAGGAGTGATGGGGAGAGATGGGAGAATGTCACGTCGTTATAAGCTCCTTCGCATCTCCCCATATCATTCATATCCCCAGAATTCCACGCTCTCCTCTCTTCCTCTCTCCTCTTACTAGTCATCCTCATCTTCCTCCTTTTCTTTCATCATATCTACTAATAGCTGTTTGTCAAAAAAAAAAAAAAAAAAAAAAACCCTACTAATAGCTTTGTATTATACTGTATACATGACTTATTAAACTAAGAATATGCAACTTTTAGAATAAAAGTTGCTTAGTAAAATTTAATGGTTGCCATTCGAAACTCATTTTTAATTTTTTGATGTGTGTGTGTATCGTGTTATTTTTGCGTAGTGAACATGTTAATAACCTTTTTTGTGTCGTTCCTAATTTGTTAGATGTTGACAATATAATCAACGCATTTGTTGAAGTTGTTGAATTGGCTAGTACGCATTAAGGGAATTAAATTTTGTGAGATTAAACATTTGGTTTGGGATGAAAGTACTTCTTTTTTGGGCAGGATTCTGTTTGCAAGTCAGTTTTATGTATGGTTCTTAGTTAGTGTATGTACACATCCACAGACTAACCAGTAACCACGTTTCTAATCAATAGCATTTAACGGTACATGTTTATTGTACCATATACATAAGCACTTGTAAGCTATGAAAATTCTTGTAAAAAATCAGAGTAGAACACTTTTTCATGTAATTAGAGTATAGAGATACATCCGGATTTAATGTCTTGATTTTTTCCAAACGAATTCATTAATGTATATTCAAACTTCAAAGTATATAAGTCGTTAAACTAATATAATCAAAGTTCCATCTATGTTGTTTTACATTAAAAAATATTTGTTATTTCGAAGTTCGGTGGAGAATCTAGAAGATAAGTGGAATAAAACAAAGTTATTATATTCTATCCACATGTAGAATGTTAATTTGTTTAAAATATAAAAGAAATAAAGGTGTTAAATTGTCCCTCTCTCTATATATATCACGTATGTGTACTTACAAAACATCCCATTTGCATGCTCCCATTCTCACATTCACATACAAAGATATCTCAAATTTATAAGTAGTCTACTTCAAACCCACAAGCCAAAATATCAAATACCATTTTCTACTATTTCTCTAGTTCCTCCTTCAACCATATCATTCACATCTCCTTAATTTCTTTATCTTAAACAAAACCCTAGTTAATATTTATTGCTCTCGCTCTCTCTCCCCTCAACTATATACATATAAAATGTGGACAATGGGTTACAACGAAGGAGGCGCAGAGTCCTTCAACGGAGTAAGAAAGCTTCGTCCTCTCATCCCACGCCTCTCATCTTGCCCCAACGCCGCCGCGAACACCAACTCCGACCACCGCTTTAATATGGGTATCTCTCTCTCTCTCTCTCTCTCTCTCTCACACACACACACACTCATGCTCATTTCTTCCTTGTTATGGTTTTCGAAACAGTGGTGACGATGACGACGGAGCAGAACAAGAGGGAGCTGATGATGCTGAACGCAGAACACCAACATCCACCGGTAATGGTGAGCTCACGGTGGAATCCGACTCCGGATCAGTTAAGGGTTCTTGAAGAGCTTTACCGACAAGGAACTAGAACTCCTTCTGCCGACCATATCCAACAAATCACCGCACAGCTACGTCGGTACGGGAAGATAGAAGGCAAAAACGTTTTCTATTGGTTCCAAAACCACAAAGCTCGCGAACGCCAGAAACGAAGACGACAGATGGAAACTGGCCACGAAGAATCCGTCCTTACAACAACGAGTCTTGTCTCAAACCACGGATTCGACAAGAAAGATCTACCAGGTGAGAGACCTTATAAACAAAACTTAATTAGGTGGTCAGATTACAGTTCATAATTATAATTTCTTATTATGATGAATTTGGGATGATTATAATGTTGTTATTTGAATTTTACAGGTTACACGGTTGAACAGGCCAAGAACTGGATATGTTCAGTCGGATGCGACACACAACCAGAGGTATATACATATGTTTCTTTCTATTTATTACTATATTTTATGATATTATGTTGCTAAAATATTATATGTGTGTTTAAGTTCTTGGGGTGGTCTTGTATAAACAGTATAAGGGAATGTAATTAAGAGTTTGGGGTTGGATATAATTAGCATATGATTACAAAGGGAATCTCTTAAGAATAAGTGAATTCTTTTTGGAAGTTCGAAGGAAAAGGCAATGTTAGAAAAGATGAGGCGGTGGAAAAGACCAAAAAAACTTAGTTTCTTGGGAAATGCAAAAATAAGTATTTTAGCATATAATTGATGTCTAATTGTTTAAAAATATATGTTCTTTAAATAAATGGATTGATCCAAAAAGCTGCAGAGACCTTCCTTTCTGTCGGGGCAGCTGCTACGTACGATCGACCTTTAGCTGTGTCTTCTTGTTTTTGCTGAATTTTCCATAAATTAGTGTGCTTTTTTACTCCAACGCATGCTTGAAAAGACCGTTTTGACCCTGGTCTTTAACGGTCTCATTCTCCTTCACCCCCGTCCCTTTCTCGAATTTGTTTGACAGATTATTTGGGTCTGTGTGATGGGGATTTTTTAAGCATAAAGTTTGTCGCTTTGCCAAGATTTTGACTTATTTATTGCCAAGTTTTACATTTTCCAATGCTAATTGACTAATTGACTAATTTTAAATTTTAAAAATCTTGAACTTTGGATTTTTTTTTTTTTTGGGTGCATAATTAATAAGAAACTCCTTGATCATCATCAGGAAGAACCCGCGAGCAGACGGGTCGAGCGCAATGGTCGTTGTGGAGGAGAGGAGAGACGAAGCTTTTTAGGGAGAAACTCCACGTGGCAGATGATGCACTTGCCACCTGGACTCTACCCTTCTTCACATCCTCATCATCGTAACATCGTTCTCAATTCAACTACTGTTTCCTCCAACATGTCCACTACAACTAGTACTGTTTCTACTGCTAAAGATACGGTCACGGTTTCGCCAGTATTTCTAAGCACGAGAGCAGCAACGAACACTGAGACTTGTCGTCACAATTTTGATGATAATAAAGCTCAAGAACGACATGAAGAATCCGATCATCAAGAACAGACACTTGAGCTGTTTCCATTGAGGAAAGAAGGTTTTGTTAGCAATGGTGACGAAGATGGTGAGAAAGAGAAGGAGAATGGCATTCACTGTTTCTATGAGTTTCTGCCGTTGAAGAACTAGCTAACCCTAATTGAAGTCACCTTTTTGTGTTATTAGATGATTAGTTTAATCACTCAAACTAGAGCAAGGAGAGGAAAAGGGTAGGGTTTTGTCTGGAAGTGAGGGCAGGCGTGTCTTTACGGTATTGATGTTAACATTTCATAAGGATTTGCCTTAAAATGCACTTTGGACCACTTTCTTTAAATGATTAAAATGAGGCAAACGAAATTTAAGAAAAGAATAGAGAGACATGTGATTTTCTTATTAGTTTGTCATTTTTGTGGATGTGGTAAATTAGGGTTTCGATCAGGAAACTTGCTTGATTTGGTTGGTGAATGAATGTATTTGAACTTTTGGTGATGGGATCAAGTATTACGAAAATAGGAACTCGTTATTACTCTACTTTTTTTTTTTTTCACGCGTTACTACTATACATGATCATTAATCACTATATATGTGCATGCATGTGTCAATGTGGCAACTGGGCATGTGTTTCTATGAGTTATAAATGTGAGAGAGACAAAAAGAATTGGGTTGATGTTGAAGTGACTAAGAGAGTGGGGAAATTTAATTGGTTTGGGATTTGTTTTGTTTTCTCTTCACTTACCAACAAAATGCCTTTAGATTTGCTATTTATATATATATTATCTTCCTCATATTCAACGTCGCTCATCATACTACATGTGTAGTACGTAGTTATATATATATATATATAGAATCATTTCCATTATTCAAAATTTGTATTTAGTTCTTAACTGTTTCAAACCAGAAAATTTAATTAGTTTGAAACTGCATTTCCATAATTATATAACACTTTTTTTAACTGCATAAATGCTAAACTAAATTTTATTATAATTTGAAACCAGTAGAAAACCGGCGGTTTTAACTTTTAAACCATTATTTCAAATATTAAATAAAAGTAAAGATCTGAAACCATTGTCTTAATATAGTTTTTATAAAAATCTGAAACTTAAGTTCCATTGTTTTTTTATATATTTAAATATGCAAATAAATACATAAAATTTTGAAACTTAAATCCAAATAGTGAACCAACTTATGTAGTGTTGGATGAATTCATATATTAATCAATTATACAACACATGTCAAATATCTAACTAAAACTAATTTTGATTTTTTTTCCCGATGTTACACCACTTTTTCAACTTGCTCTGATTTGAAACGAAATTTCCGATAAACTAAAAAATCATTTTGCTCTATTTTGAAAATATTTTTCATTCTTCTGCCGTACGACTTCTAATATTAAAAAATCGCACTCTGCTCTTAGAGTTCCTACACACATCGGTGACAAAACAATGGAATTAACCCACAAAATGTATAATTAACGAATGAGAAAGAAAGCCTAGCAACCATTATTTTAAAATGGAGAAAGAGGCAAAATACGAGTGTGGGAACGTGAGAAAAGGAAAGAAGAGTGACTTTTAGAGGAGAGAAGAGACAAGACAAAAGAAAAATTAGAAGAAAAGAAAGAAAGAAAAAAAACTGAATAGCTTATTCATAGAAGAAGCCCCGACACTTTTCTTTCTTCTCCCAAAGATTCATTCATTCTTTTATGTCTCTTTGTACGATTCAATGAGACCCTTATCTTTATAAATAGTTTTAGAAGAAAGATGGAGGGTAATTTTATTTGTTTGTATTGCTTATTTTTAATGCATTATCATTCCCTATTCATCTCTTTGTATTTGCTTTCTTTTTCTTTTTTTTTTTACGATGATTGTGTGTTTGTGATTCTTGGAGCATGGAAGTAAGCAAAAAACATAACTTTAATCAATTTATACGAAAAAAGTAAAAAGAAAGAAGAGAACTATTAATGGGTATGCGTATTGTCTACAGATTACCACACGTACGATCCTACTATAAACAATCTATTATATATTGTTGTTAGGAAATAAAGAAACATGAATCTTCTCGTGAATTGTAACGAAGATTAATGGTAAAGTGTAATCGTACGGTGTAATCTTTTGGTTATTTCCATGGATCATAAAAAAAAAAATCTTTGTCTGCTCCTTTGATTCATCATAGTATATATCATAAATGACGTAAATACTAATATGCATATAAGTTTTAATTAATAGTACAAATAATGATTCATAAATCACATAACGATCATGTAAAATGCGATGTATGCAGCCAACGAACATTATCATATGGTTATAGAATAATATTGCATTAAATGATGGGTAACGATCAAGACGATGCTAATTATTCACATAATCCTACATATACACGTATATATATATAGATATGTATGTATTTCTATGATCAATCCAATTAAAGTTTGATATAGAGTCGCGTATATAGTTTATAAATACGTGACAATATTTCATGCATGCCTGGTTGTATCCGTGGGTATTTCGTATTTGTCTCTAGCTACAGAACCCTAGCTGTATAGCTAAGGTCTAAAACAAGAGAAATTAAAAGAAAAAGGAAGTAATAAATCGGATGCAAATGGATGAGACAAATATAAATACATGGAGCGAAATATAAAAATAAAGCCACAATTTATTTTAAACTTATTTCGGTTACACTGACCTCACGAAATAGATAACCCTTTAAATTCAATCTTGATGAGAATTATAGTGTCCCAAAACAGACGTTCATCGAAATATTAACAAAATAGGTCACAAAAGTTTGATGACTTATAAGAAAATCTCGGAACAGTCGATTAAATGTATTACTATAATGTGATTTTATTAAACAAAAAAGGTAAAATATCTTAGTAATTAAAATATAAGTAGAATAGTGGTGAATGATAAATTGAACCCTTACGGTGGAAGAGACAAACTAAAGAAGAGAGAGGAAGGAAGAAGGAGGTGAGAAAGAGAATTGACAAGACTGAAGGAGTGTGCCTGTGAGGGACAAAATGGTGACAGGCGTGAGGTGGACCATTGGTTGGCTGTGACTCACCCTCCTCTTATTCTCTGCATTTTTGGTTAAATGCTTCATGTGATTCATTCTCTTCTTCTTCTTCTTCTTCATTTCTCCTACAATACAAGAACCAATTTATCAATTATAAATGATTAAAGCCTATTTTCAAGCTTTCTATTATAATTGTCAGTGATCTCTCTTATCATGAGGTCATCATATAAAACATTAGATATATGTCACATGTGTACGTATATTATTATATGTTTACACACATGTATAGACAAAATATACGACACATACACATTAAACACTATCCTATACAGTTTTCTGACAATGTAAGACTGCATCAAATTCTCTGTTATATATTAATATATTATATTAGTTAGCCATTGAGGACGTCGCTATTATAGTCTACAGGGATGCGGTTTCTTTCTAAAACGATGTAATAATATTTAACATGGGTTTTGTGTTAATTGAACAGTAGGAGACCAGAAGTTTGAACTTATAAACATATGATATTTATAAATCAAAAGAAAATAGATAGATTTTGCAAATAAATTGACTGAAAGAGAGTGAAATTGACACTGTAGATTACAGAAATAGAACAGTAGGTGTATAGTGAAGGTAGGGTTGGGTCAAAACCTAAAGAGGAGTCTGACGAATCTAGTCTTGAATGTGTGATTTCAAGGCTTTTCTCTACCTCCACACACTATATATTGCACAGTCCTATCTATAGCTACACCCTATGGAATGTTGATATATATATATATATATATATTAAAAACGAAATTTTTTTTTTTCTACTACCAGGCCTCTCCTACAAACTCTCTACCAGGAAAAGAAAACATAAATTCATTGAAACTAAAATAGAAAAAATCTATATGTAGGAGATAAAATGTCTCTGGTATTGAATTACTAGTAAAAAAATGAGATTATCATTTGTGATCCAGATTCTATGATAAAATAGTTTTGAATTACTTACTCTGGGGCCGTAGAAGCCCAAACAACTTAAAAGGGCTCTGATAGAGAGAGCCGCATTTGATGAGCAGTGGTAATGGGTTTCGATAAACCGCCGACGTTTTAGCTTTTGTCCTCAAACGATTGCACAGATGGTGAATCTGATATGTGATCAAAGAAAGGACATGATGACGTATGAGATATACGTCCAAATCTACTAATTAATATCCTTTCATCATGATTTTAATTTTAAATTAACCATGAATTTCTGCTTTATCTATTTCACATGGATCGACCAAGTGTTCTTCTTGGCTATGTGCACATTAGATATTCTTGACCAAGGATATATGTCCTTCCGTAAATATTATAGTAGCAAACTTATATCTCAATAATTATAGCACAATTCTTATATTACTTTATTCTTATTATACCTAGAGCATCATATATATGTAATATTTCGTTGTTATTCCATTTTAACTTTTTTTTAATTTTACAATATTAATTTTTTTTGGCGTCCAATATTAAATATTTAATTGTTAAAATTCAACGTCATTGTTAAAATTCTTCAATTTTGTTTCCTCCATTATACGAGAACACGGTAGTCCAGGTACTAAATGTTAACAGAGAAATAGAATAAAAGTTGAAGAATTTGGAGGAATTGATTATTATGTCATCTGTTACGTTTTTTCAAAATTCCACAAAAAAAAAAACATAATAATACCGAACTAAACTAAAAAAACATCACATTATTGTGGAATTAGAAAAAATAAAGTTTTGGTACAAAAATTAAATTTGAGGAAATTCAATAATTACAAAAAATAAATAATAATAAATAAAATTGAAATTTGATTGAGTTTTCAATTTTTTTTCCCAATATTACCGAACTAAACTAAAATTTAGGCTTGAATGTTTTGGTATCCGTTCGGGATCGGAACGGATTTTTTGGGTTTCAAATATTTTGATACTAGGGGTTTAAGATCTATTCATGTATTTTTGAATTTTAGTTCGACTTCAGCTCGGTTTTGTCTAGGAATCCAACCTGAAATATCAAAAATATTAGTTTAATTTGAATAAAATTTGGTTAAATTTTTACAAATATAAGTAAAACTTTCGGATATTTGAGTTAAATGTGGTACCCAATCGGTTTTTGGTTCGGATCGAATTTAGTTTCGGTTATTTGGATCAGATTTGATTTTGGTTCTTTGAATCGGATTTGCTTCTGATTTTTTGGATTTAGGAGTGTAGGATCCTTTTGGATATTTTATTGGTTATTCTTTGGTTTATATCCTATTTTACAGACAGTTCCGATTTAGCTTTTCTGTTTAGGTATTTTGCTTAGACCTAATAAAACTCATCAAATCAAAATGAAACTGAAATATAAAAAATAATCGAAACAGCATACATGTTTCTATACCGAATTATCCAAGAACAAATTAAACCAAACTGTTTAACCGAAATCCACTAAAAATTACATATATCGAAACTATGGATCTTTTTTAGGCCTTAATATTTCTTTTGTAAACTTAAAGTTTGGGCTTTTGTTTAGTCCATTTGGTTAAGTTTAACATCGCTGACGGATAAAAACGAATAAACTTAAATCGCCGCATCAAAAAAACAAATGAATAAAAAAAATCAAAGAATCAGAAAAAACCTAAATCGCGTCGCATCGAAAGCGAGATGAATCCTTGGAGATCAGTCACGTTGCAGGGGTCTTGAAGGAATTTCTCTTCCTCGTCCAACTCGTGTAACTTCTCTTATTTAAGTTTTGAAATTATTTATGTTAATTTTTTTTTTGAATTTTTAGATCAGTACGCTCTATCCTACTTCCGTCTTTTAAACACAAAGCTGAAGTTGTCTCTTGAAGAAAACAAACGCGTAAGATCAATTGTTTGCAAATATGGTGTCTTTTGGTACTACTTTTATTCTTGGTTTCGTGCAATTTAAGAACATATCAACAAATTCATTTTCTCAAGGAAATTTGACCTTGATCGCAATATTGATGATATTTTTTCTTAAATAGTACTTTTCTTGATCTCCTAATATTTTCTTTTGCTTTTGATAGTTATAGTCAAAATTGTAAGCTTTTAGATAGTTAAATTCAGCATTAGAAGTTTTGTGTCTTTAGTCTACATTGTATCTTTGGCATTTGGAGTTTGGAATCGAGAAAAAATGATAGTGAATTGATCACATCATATTGCTAGCTATTTTGTGTTTAAACATACATCATTTATTTGTTTTTCTTCTCCAAAACCAAGGTGATAAGAAAAATCTTCTTATAGATGATATATCATTTCACATGACATTCTATGGAGAGTTTATTTCATTTTTAATCTATAAATTAATGTCAGGTGAAATGATTTATCATTTCTATAAATATTTTTTTACTTATATGTTATTTTTATTTTATTTGTAATTTATTTTAAACAGTAAACAAAGATATTTAAATACTTCGAGGCCTATGAAACCCAAACAACATAAAATGGCTCTGATTTTAGATCATCAGCCATCTCAACCTGCTTCAGTTGCTTTTGCTAGGGTTGTTAGTTAGCATCTTAAGGTTCTTTGATGGGCATAAAGAAATCGTCTTGGTAGCAACCACCAAACTAATAGAACAAAGAAAGTTTTTTTGACTAAACTTGAATCAAACACTTCGGTTTGAGTTAAATCAATGTATCAAACTATACCCAAAAGCCCAATTGTAGCCAAATTTTTCAATTTGAAAACTCCGGTTTGTAATCAAGTCAGATTGTAAAGCACATATTGTGTATAACACAAATGCATTTACAGTAGAACTTCTATAAATTAATATTCGATAAATTAATAACATATATAAATTAATAAAATTTTCCGAG
This sequence comes from Cardamine occulta, assembly GCA_028015245.1. Lineage (NCBI taxonomy): Eukaryota > Viridiplantae > Streptophyta > Magnoliopsida > Brassicales > Brassicaceae > Cardamine > Cardamine occulta. The sequence continues at coordinate 7,430,872 of CM051373.1, forward strand.
TCTGGGCCAATGTAATAATTAAAACAATTTGATAAAATAATAAGATAATAATTTTTTTCAAAATCCTATGTAAATATATGATCCCATCAATATCATAAATTAATAATCATATATAGCTTATAAAATATAACTAAGATCACTTAGTGAAATATTATTCTAGTGCTCTTTGTTTATTTGTAAATTTGTATTTTTTGTTGTAACTCATCTATAATTTTTTCTTATTACATCAAAAAATATATGTTATTATCTTCTTGAATTACACAAAAAAATTATTTAGTATTTTATATGTGATAATTATTTCCTAACATGTAAATGCTTCTAAAATATTAAAGTATTCTTTAACTTCTTGATAAATTTTTTTTTGAAACTAGGCAAATTTTTTTATAAATTAATAATTACTCATTTTTTGATAAATTAATACCCTATATAAATTAATAAAATACTTAGGTCCCAATATTATTAATTTGTAGAAGTTTAACTGTAGATAATTCTTCGAATCAAAATTTTCTTGAAAACAAAGACCAAATTAAACGCAATTCAGTTTACATCTCTTATATATAAAAGGGGGATTTTGGGGCTTCTCCATGTGTCCACCTCAGAAAAAAAAAAATTCCCCCAAATCAATTCCCAGCTTGCCACGTGTCACAATGTTTAACAATATCTACAAATACTCACATATCAAAACTCTCCTAATACACGTTAGATTAAAAAAAATACAAAACTACCAACCCATTAGTAATCAAATGTCTACGCCCCATTAATAATACTATGGCCCATCTGTCTAATAATACTATGGCCCAATTCTTCTCTCCATTTTTTTCACCGCCGACGTTTCAGGTTTCTGTAATTGCTTTCTTCGCCTCCTCCACACAGGAAACGGCAATTCGTCGTCTCTAATCACCATTATTTCTTTTAATTCAATCAACCCATTAACTCTCCTAATTGCATCATCTCCACCAGTCCTCCAATTTAAAAAAAACTGATGGCCTACCTCTCCAAATCCGAAACTCCAACACAGCCTCCCTATAAAACCTCCACCCGAAAGCCACTTGAAAAACATCAACGCATCCCTTACTCTGGCAAACCCAAACATGGCTCCAGAATCTATCCACCAACCTACCCAGCCACTAACATTCAACATCCTTGATGAAATTGATGGTGATTACTGTCATGAAGAAATTTTAGTACGCCTAATCCACTACTGGGAAGCCCGAAATTTCAAGAAAGGCGACATCCTCATCAGTCTAGAATTACTACTCATCGACTCTCAGGTATATATCTAATTTTAACTCTGTCCTCATGACATCGCTTAGGGTTCGTGTATAAATGAATTCCACATTCTGTTTGTATATTAGTGATGTAGAACTGGTAGTAGATTGATTATTAGGACAGATATGTAATGTGGTGTCCTTATGTCTTCGCTTAGGATTCATGTATAAATGAATTCCACATTCTGTTTGTATTAAGTTTGTCCGTCCGTAATATTCACATAGAACTGAGTGATGTGGAAATTGATTATTAGTTATGTAATATGGCCAGATATGTGATGTAATGTGATATTAGTGATGTAAAACTGATATTAAATTGATTATTAGGACATATATGTAATGTGGTGTCTGACCACATTCTATTTCAATGATGTATTTATTTATTTACTAATCCCCATCTAATCATAATCCTATAGTCCAATGCAGTTCACGGATTCATACCCGCAAACCGCATATCCAGCCACGAAAAAAACCTGAAGCCTAGCTCAGTTTACAAACTAAGCAAATTTATAAGTTCTCCCTGCAAAAAACTCTATAAAGTCTCTGACTACAAGCAAGGCATCTGCTTCACCAACAAGACAACAATGATCCCAGTGCCTCCCGAAGCCCATAACATTGAAGAACAAAAGTTCAGACTTCAGCACCTTCAAAGATTTAGCCGCCATTGCTGACACAAATACGAGCTGTTTGGTAAGAAAAACCTTATTACCCCTGTAATCATTCAAATGGAAATTGTAAAAGCCACTACTTTGTATTGCAGATGTCATTGGACAGATTCGTCTAATTATTGGTGACAATCTCCACTCACCTAGGACAATGGAAAAAGCTCCTGAAGTTGAAGGCTCCCGATCAAAAGATAGAGTTCTCTTGCATCTACTAATGAAAGAGTAATAATCCACATCAATTTAAAAATTTTGTTCTTTGAATGCTCTCATGCCTATTTGGTTTTACCAATCTTTTGCTTAAGCTGTCAAACTCTCCTGGTACAGTTCATTTAAAGTCATAGATACTCTCAAATTCATGGTCCTGTTTTGCAAATTAACTCTGTTTTAAAAGCCTGCATGGTTTAGTTTATTTGCAAGCCATAGAAGTAGTCAAGTTTCTGGTTCTGTTTACCCAATTAACTTGGTTCTTTCAGGGAACATTGCTGTCATTGTTTCATTGATGGTACTTGCCTCCTTCATTCTGTGTTCTCTTAACGTTTGTTAACTGCATTGTTTGAGTTATTGAGTTTGCTATACTTTGTTTAAGTCTGCAGCATTGTTTACTTTTTCACAAAAATATAAGAAAATATCTCTGTTTTTCAGCGGTGAAACCATTCGCTTCTACCTTTGGGGAAGCATAGCTGGAAAATTCCGTCAACGGTGGAATCAAGCTGAAACCAAACCAGTTGTCCTCCTAATCACCACAGTCAACCCAAAAAACAAGTGGCTCTGCTTTTTCTGTCAGCTCCACATCAGCCACTCCGCCTTTTTTTTTGACTTGGACATACCAGACACCAAACTGTTTATGGCATGGTAAAACACTACTACACAATTGATTATCTTTATAATCTACAGGAAAACTAACTCATGTACCAAAACTACAAACAGGTTAGGGGAAACTGGTACTGCTCTCCCAACTATCACCAGCTCCTCCTCTGCTATTACTAAATTGGAGACTGTAACTATAAATGAAATCCTCCAATTCCTGCAAATGAAAAACCCAGAGGTTATACTCAAAATCTCCATCTCATTAGTTCCCAACTTCCTCTATATTAAACTTTCTAAAACCTCCATTTCTCTATAACCAGACTTCCAGTTTCCATTGCTATGCTACAATTGTGAATTTTGTATCATCATCTAGATGGTACTACATCTCATGCAACACATGCAACACAAAACTAGGCAAAATAACCCAACATCAATGTTCTGCGAACACTGCAACAAAGAAAACAATATCGGCCTCATCAGGTGATCATACGAGGTCCACAAACGATATCACAAAAATAAGGAAATTAGCTTCACGATCAATAAATACATGTACCTAGATATTTAGATTCTGTATAGCTATTCTAAATACCCATCCACCATAAAAAACAACAACAGCAAGGCTTTATTTGAATGTTTTCATACTTCTTTTTAAACGATTTATGTCTCTACAGGTACCGCTTTGAAATAACAGTTTGTGATAAAAACGGAGACGAGGCAATCTTTGTTGTCTTTGACGAGGATGGTATGAACCTTGCTGGAAGAAGAGCTGCAGATGTCATGAATGAAGCCACTGAGGTTTACAGTTTCCTTACCATTCAACATTTTCCCCATTTCCAAAACAACAGTTATTCATTCAACAACCCCAATGAACTTACAACGGTCTATCATTTTCCATTCAGGCTATACGACAAGATGAATGGCAAGGAATCTTCAAAACAACTCCAGAATGTCTAAAACATATCATTGGCTACACTTGCAAATTCCAAGTCAAACTCACAACATTCAATTTTCGGTACACGCCAAACTATCACAGTCTCCGGTTTCTTAGAAACCAATATTGACCTACAGAAAATCCCACCTCCGAAGAACTTGAACCCAGGAGATAATGAATGTATTGTTATTGGCAGCATTGGAGACCCAAAAAAAAAGCTGGAGTCCACCAATTTAGACGACCTTATCAAGGAGAAGAAAGACAAACGCCCCCGATTGGACAATTGAATCATTTCTACTTCTATCTATCTATCTATCAGTGCTACACCTATCTTCTTTTAATGCTTTCCATGTTTTCTTTTACAGTTGTGTTTCTCTACGTTTGTTTCCTGTTTTATTTTCCAACTGTGTTTCCCACGGTTTGTTTCCCTCTTTTGAATTAAACATTATCCATGGTCACAAGCAGTTTTATCTAATGTTCTCTCTCTCTCTCTCTTCCTCGAGCCATGATCATTCTGTTGCTTAATCCACAAGCAACAAGGGACTTTAATTGTTTCATATGATGGATTTATTATTGCTTATGTCTTCTATTGTTCTTCGTTTTCTTTGGTCTTAACGAAACATTGGTGATTCATATTTTCAAGCCCTTCTTAATAAGACTACAAAATCTCAGCCTTCATATAAAAGTAACTCAAAATTAATAACGAATATTCCCCTTTCAAACCGATAATCAAAGACATCATAAAATCTAAGCAAATAAAACTTAATTTTCGCAAATTTAACTTTATAAAATAATAAGGAATCCCTAATTTATCGCCTAACCAACTCAAGAAATAAATGCCAGTAACGCTCATATGAGCACTACGTCAAGAGAAACCATCACATTATCAAAGAATATATGGACACTGTTCACAATACCAAAAAGATCCTACAAGGAAGTAACCCCCACAAATCATACACACATCTACAAAGATGAATCAACGAAAGAAAACGTTTGTGTCAACGACTCAAACAACGACACAGGTGCCTCATTATGCTCAACCTTTTATCATCTCATACAAATCACATATGTATATCAAACATTGTGACTTTACACTACCTAAACCTTTTCATCACCAGGTCAAGAAGATGAAATAAGTGAAACCCCAACAGTAAACTACTATCATTGTAAGCTTCTAACAGCCTCACTACACTGCAAATACGTTCTTAGAAACTAATAATACTCTCATATTTTTCAATTAAGTGGTTGTAACAAGTGCTCCATATATGGTACTGCCCTCCACACATAATTAAAAAATAGACACAACAATACCCTCATATTTATGACTAACTATTCTAATGCACAGTTCGTTATAAAACGGCAAGATCTATGCGGAAAGCAGTTCTCCTTTCTAAAAGTTGGTGTACACGAAAGACACCCACACTGCCTGAAAATCAACAATCTAGAAAGCGCACAAAGAACAACAATGACCCATCTACTTCCACAAAAAAAGGGAAAGAATCTTTAACTACATACAAATCATTTAGCAACCTATTCTTATTTGTTTTGAACAACATAGAACTGTGGAAGGCAATATTACAGTTCCTAAAAACGGTTATAACGTTAGTATCAACTAAATGAGGAGTGTAATATTTACCCAAATTTAGTTACAAGTATAGGCATCCTTAAAAGAAAAATCAAGGGATTTTTTAAACAACTCTCTTAAGAAAATACATATGTTGCTTATAAGTTTAATTTTCGGACAGATACGTCAAAGAAAAAAACAACAAGTCACAACCCCACATACCATCACCTACTACGATTGTAAGCTTCTTAACTAACAATACTAAATCAATTACATAGACAGTGTAACTTATTGTAAACTTATCCCCTCCTATTAACCAATATTATTTAATACAGGTGGATGCGACAGATGTTCTGAATATGGTAATTATGATCAATACAATAATTACAACAATATATATAGTTTTAAAATATATTTCCTACTATTTTCAAATCTTATATCATGAACAACCATTAATACATTGTAGTGAGGCGTAAGAATGCACAAACGATGCGACGGGCTATCATTCTATCCAAACGATTATCAAGAGAACAACAAGGTAACTACTCCAATACATATAAAATCCAAAAATATTTTAAAATTATTACAACGTTTTAAATATAATATGTTTCTAATATATAATTATTAAATTGAAACAGGGGAATCATCAACACCAAACCCAAAAATATTCAGTCAAGAGAAAAAACAACTTCAAGGTTAGACTCTAAAAACAAATCCAAAAAAAAAATAATACAGATTATTTATTTCTGATAAAGTAACCAATGTTTACTTTTACTTTGAACCAGCATCAATGGCCATTGAAAACCCAATACTACAATGCCCTCACTGTAATGCATTGGTATGGTATTCTGAAAAAACGGGAAATGACCCCAAAACCGGAGAACCAGTCTTCACAATATCTTGCCAACAAGGTCGCGTCAAGCTCCCACCTAGAAGAAAGACTCCTTCTTTTCTAGAAAATTTACTGGAGATGTGTCTGGCATTTCGGATTAATATACGAGCCTATAACTCTATGCTAGCTTTTACATCCATGGGTGCAAAATAGATCATAGTGTCACATCTGGAAAAGGACCACCATGTTTTAGAATACATGGACAAAATTATCATCGTATAGGATCAATGCTCCCCATGCCAGGTTAACCACCAAAATTTCTGCAAATGTATATCTTCGACACAGAAAATGAAGTCTCCAATCGTATGAAACATATGACCAGTGGCAGTTCAAGATACGAAATACAAGAAGATATAGTGGTGGGTTTAATAAAGATGTTAGATGAACACAATTGCTTGTTTATGTTTTTCCGAAAAGCTCGAGATCGTTACAAAGCAAACGAAGTAGAAGACTTCACAATGAGGTTGGTGGGTCAAAAAGGAAAAGGTAAACTATATGATCTACCACAAGTTCAAGAAGTTGCAGGCCTAATAGTTGGTGATTTAACATCTACTATCGGACATAGAGATGTAATCTTGGAATTGCAGTCATGCCACTTACAAGAAATAAGGGATGACCATCCACTCTTCATGAGTTTGAAATACCCATTGTTGTTCCCCTATGGAGAATATGGATTCCATACTGAAATTCTCCACGCGGTCACGCAAACTGGTGAAAGAAAAAGAACGTTTATTAGTGTTAGAGAGTTCTATGCTTACCAAATCCAAACGAGAGTAGCAAAAGGAATGACACTAATAAAGGGATGCCGTTTATTTCACCAATATGTTGTTGATGTTGACACAGTGAGTGAACAGGAAAGATTACGATGGGCAAGAAATAACCAAGACCAACTTAGAGCTGATTTATACTGCAATGTATATGATGCAGTTAGTAAAGGAGACATAGAGGCCACTAAAGTTGGAAAAAGAATAATCTTGCCCTAAAGTTTTACTGGAGGACCACGCTACATGGTTGAAAAATACCATGATGCAATGGCAATTTGTCTAACATTGGCAATCCAACTTTGTTTATCACAATGACTTAAAACCCAAACTGGCAAGAAATACAAGACCATTTGGCAGCCTACGGGGAATCTCATCAAATGATAGTCCGATATTGAATGTCGTATCTTCAAAACAAAGCTTGATGAATTGCTTAAAAGACCTTGAAAAAGGGACATTCTTCAATCCATGTATAGCTGGTACGATTACTTATTTTATGATTAAATATATATAATAATTTTTAAACAGGAAAACGACACTAACACAATTTTATTATTCAAGTGTTGCACAATTGAGTTCCAAAAACGCGACTACCACATGCACATATACTTCTATGGTTGGAGAAAACAGCTAAGATACCAACCCCATATCAAATAAACGAAATCATCTCTGCTGAACTACCCAACAAAAGTGAAGATCCATTGGGATTCGAAGTCAGGAAATGCACATGATGCATGGTCCATGCGAATGGATGAACCATCATCTCCTTGCATGGATAAAAAGGTATGTACCAAAAAATATCCACGACCCTACAATCAGTTCACAACAATTGAAAACTCGGATATATTCTCTCATTGCCGACAAAACGATGACAACATTGTCATCAAGAAAGGAACAAAGCTAGATAATCGATTTGTTATCCCACATAACATTGAAATCTTGAAAAAATATCAAGCGCACATCAATGTAGAATGGTGCAACACATCAAACGCTATCAAATATCTTTTCAAGTATGTTACAAAAGGGGTCGATAAAGCAACCATCTTGATAGAGAAAGGTACAACCACTACTACAGAGAATGGAAATACAGAAAAAGTTGTCAAGGAAAGGGATGAAATTCAAGAGTACCTTGATTGTAGATACTTATCACCTTAGGAAGCTATGTAGGCGTACATTTGCTTTCCACATACACAAACGAAAGCCATCAGTTCAGAAACTGCTTGTTCATCTACAGGAAAACACTCATTAACTTACAAGGCAAAAGACAATCTCAAACATGTCTTGTCTCGGAGAATATTGACAAGAAAATGTTCACAGAATGGATGGTGATGAATCAACATTGTGAAGAAGCTCGAAGGTCGACATATATCGAATTCCCCAAATATTTTGTGGGACAACGATAGCAAAATGTGGCATAAAAGGAAAAAAGGAACCTCTATAGCAGAATAGTAAACATCCACCCAACATCTGGAGAGCTGTACTACCTTAGGATATTGCTAAATGTCATACAAGGGCCAACAAGCTACAACTATTTGAAAACAGTTGGTGGTGAAATAAAGAAAGCTTTCAAAAGCAGCATGTTATGCTGAGAGACTACTAGACGATGATAAAGAGTGGCATCATGCAATGGATGAAGCAAATCAATGGGCAACACCGTTTCAACTACGCCATTTGTTTGTCCTCTTACTTATATATGTGAGGTAGCCAAGCCAATACTCTTGTGGGAACATCTTTGAAATCAATGTCGAAGACATCACTAAAAAAACAGCGCAGCTATTTGGGTTTGAAAGAATGACTTTTGAAAGAAGAAGAGTTGCCGAATATACTTTGATTGAGATAGAGCTACTTTTGCATCAACATGAGCGATCCCTTAATGAGTTCAGAGATATGCCGAGGCCTAATTCAAACGCCTCTAAAAGAAATCAAAGCAATAGTCATGGCGGCAAGAATTAGAGTACAATGAAAAAAAGAGAAAGAAGAAAACGAAAAACTTCTTTCCTCAGCCTAAACATGGATCAAGCCAAAGTTTATGAAGCAGTTTGGAATCAATTGATAAAAACATGGGAAACTATTCTTTCTATGGGCCAAGGTGGGCTGGGAAAACTTTTGTCTACCAAACGCTAATCTCCAAACTAAGATCGGAAAAGAAATCCGTTCTTCCGTTGCATCATCAGCATCGCAGCCTGCTTCTACTCTAACGGAGAACAGCCCATTCAAGATTTAAGATACCACTTAATCTTATAGAGGACTCCATTTTTGATATAAAGAAGGGAACAATGCTTGCGTAATTGATCATCAAAACAGATTTGATTATATGGGATGAAGCACCAATGTCACATCGACACACATTTGAAGCGGTAGATAGAACACTTAGAGACTTACTCTCCACAAAGGACACTACAGCAAGCAATAAACCATTTGGAGGTAAAACTGTTCTACTTGGAGGAGATTTTGAAGCAGATACTACCTATTATCCCACATGGAACCGAGAGCGATACCTTGTTTTAGCCTCTATAAGTCAATCACCTTTGTGGGAATCATGCATTGTTTTTGTCCTACAACAAAACATGAGACTACAACAGTCAGAAACAGGGTTTGCTGCATGGCTACTAAGAGTAGGCAACGGAACTGCACCCACATCTGAAGCTCTCAAAGAGATAAACAATGACGGTTGAAATGGTCAAGGTTGATAAAACTTTCTTTATGGAATCTAATGGAAATCCTCTTGAAAAAATAAGGAAAGCAATCTATCTATAACACAATGACTCCAAAACAAACAATGAAAACTTCACGAAGCGAGCAATCCTTACTCCACGTAATGAATACGTTGATGAGATTAACACATACATGTTATCTCAAGTGGAAGGGCAGCCTAAAGAATACTTAAGCTCGAGACAGCATAGGGAAAAGTTGAGACAATAGGAGCAGATTATGAAGCACTTTACCCTGTAGAGTATTTAAACTCTTTAGAGTTCCCAGGTTTGCCACACCATAAACTCACCCTCAAGAGAGTACCTATAATGCTTTTGCGAAACATAAATCAAAAAGCAGGTCTTTGCAATGGCACAAGATTGGTTGTAACTAAACTAAGTGAAAGAGTCATTGAAGGACAAATCATTACCGGACGTATGTTGGGCAAAAGTTCTCCTACCAAGGATAATTTTATCGCCACTCACAATCAGATCATCCTTTCACATCGCTGGAAGACAGTTCCCAATAAGAGTTTGCTACTGTTTATGACCATCAATAAAAGCCAAGGGCAAAGTTTGAAATCAGTTGTATTATATTTACCAACTTCGATTGTTCATCATGGCTAACTATACGTAGCTCTTTCTCGAAAGTGACATCACCTCAAGTGCCTAACCATTTTACAAGGACAAGACCAAAAAAGAAGATGGAGTGGAGAAATATTGTCTACAAAGAAATCTACAATGAACTTCCAAAGTAACCAGGTAACTAACTCGTCCCCACAATAATACATCTACTTAAAAATGGAGACACAACAACATCAGGTTATCAATTAGCAAGTAATATATAAAAAATAAATCCAACATTGGTGAAACCTTCACAAAGAAATAATTAATTTATATTCTCATATACAGCTGGTTACAAATTAATTTTTTATGTTTTACAGTTATCCTTACAAGAAGTGATGAGTCGTTCAAGAGGGAAAGCATCAACTTTAAAAAGAATATTAGTTTACCTTTCTGTTTAATTACTTACTTATATTGCTTCATTTTTTACCCCTTTTATTTTAAAATACAGAAATAAGGAAATATTAACACAACCTACTCATCAAATCATCGGACATTATTTTAAACATAACCAAAACAAACCATCATCTCATAATAAATCAACAAAAGTTAAGTAAAAATTTAGAAACTTTTAAAAACCCACACCAATTTTTTTTTAAAGGACAAAAACCCAGCCATCCTTTTCGTTTACAATGTAAAATAAAGAACAAAAAAAAACGTAATAATAAAGTGCATACCCTCAACTAAGTCTTTCAAACATATTACTCTTCCTCTTCTTCCTCATTTTTCTTCACCCTCATCTCAACTCTGACATTCTTGCATAGGTAAAATTTAGGATTAACCCAAACTTTACAACATTGAAAAGCTCTCCAAATACCACAACCCAAAACAGCTCGCCTAAATCGTCCCATCTTCTTATAACTTTTATGGGTTTTTCCCTATTACCCTCCTATACATCATTTATGAAAAATAAATCACATATCCAAATAAATGAAATTAAAATAATGAACAACCATAAAAACAAAAGTAATGACAATACTTTCTCAATAAATAAATAAAAGAAATTTTATTCATTGTGGAGGAAGGTCTCTTAATCCATGCTTGAGACACCGAAAATATATTACAATTAAAAATTGAGGAGTAAAAAAAAAATTACTACCTTATTGTAGGTCAACTCTTGAGATTCTTTTCCATAAACCCGGAGAAGCACGACCATCTACCAAAAATTCGTTAATTTGTTTAGATGAGTTGATGGATCAAAAGATAGAAATGCACCATTTGCAGTTTTGAAAGATAAATGGGTTTTGGAGTAGTATACAGTTAAGCAAAAGTATATGATATTTAAAAGTGAATAAGTATCGTGATTAGGTAAGTAAATATGGTGATTAGTAGTTATCAAATTTCAAATAGTAATTCTATCACATTAACTTTCATACTCAAAACTAAAGCACACTAAAAGTAAATTTAGAAGTAAAATATTTAATTAAATTGTGAATAACAATTCAGAAAGAACAAACAAGAAAATAAATATCCGGGCGTAGCCCGGCTACACCCCTAGTATGACATAAAGAGAGAAAATTGAAAGGAAACTAGGATGTAACAACACTCAAGTCACATAACACTTCATGCATTTATTGAAAAAACAGAGGAGTTGAAGATTTTGATTGCTTAGTTCTTGTTGGCAATGAAAAGTCCCCATTTCTGTTCACCCGATGCACACCTCTCCAGCTTTGCCTTCCATCCTCCAACAATGTCATCGTAATCCTCCTGCGTTTATTTAAGTTTATGAGAGATATAGAAATTTTAAAAGAGACAGCTTCAAGTATTTGTAACAACATAAAGATTTGGTTTTTCTAAATTGTAAAAATACTAACTTTGGAGAAGTTGGAGATGAATTCTTCCTTTTCCTTTCTCCACCCTGTCTAGTTCACGTCTCAGGACTTGTATAAACTGTAATCACAAAACACCAAAAATAAAACAAAAACCAGTTAAAACTATGGTCCTTGGTTTCAAAAATGCAATATATTTAGATTCATTTACCTGATCAGTACGGTCCTCCGCGATCACATCGTTAAAGCCAACATCTTTTAGCATCTACATCGAAGATTAGTCTTAAAGGGATTAGAGAAATGGTTTAAAGGATAAAAGAACCAATCTTTGACAAAACAAAACCAACCTGCCCGTAAGCTTGAACGTCATGGAGATCATATCCTCTGTTTGATGTACCCAGAAAACTCAGAAGATGGAGTTTTGGGCTCCTACAGTAGTCGCTGATGAGAACTTTCCTCCCGGTTTAAGCCACTTGAAGAAAGTCCTGAACAAAGCTGGTTTGTCCTGCAATAAAAAGAAATAATGAGTAAGCATTCACAATGATAAACTTCCAAAAGAAGACAATGAAAAAAGCTAGGTACTTGGATGTGCAGAATAGTGTCGCAGCGTAAATGACATCAAACGAATTATCTGGGTATTGTTTTGTGGTGCAATCCGCAACCTCAAACTCAACCGAAAGAAGTTGAGTCCAATGTACGTTCCAATCGCGAAAGAGATCATGTTGACAGAGAGATCGATACCAACAACATGAACATCAAACTTCTCAGCCATATAGAAATCACCTCCACCAATGCCACACCCAACATCTAACACTTTCTGCCCTGGTTTCAGATTCATTTTCTCCACAAATTCTTTTGGTTGTCTCTGATTCAAGAAATACTGACACAAACGCACATAAGTACTGATAAATTAAGACACACAACACAAGCAAAAGCGAACTGGGCGTATTAGGCTTTTACCGAGTCCACCAGTGCTCACAAACCCTTGTCCAAAGACTCTGCTCATAGCGTAGGATTCCACTGGATTTGTATTGAACATTGTCCAAGAAACGTTGGAAGCCTCTGTCATTTTCTGAGCTGATTTTTTGCCAAATCCAACAAATCTGCATCCCATATAACATAAAGTGTTATTTAGATCTTAATACAATAGGAAAGTAGACAATAGAGAGCTGATTCTAGGAAATAGACAGAGCTTTTGGTTTGCCTGATTCTGATTCTTCTTGTTCTTCACATAAGCTCCAAGGCACTGGCAGCCGCTCATACAGAGCTCAAATGAATTCCCAGCAGCATCGCGTGTCTGACATTCTTGAAAGACCTGCAATTTTTTCATCACCGATATTAGTCAGTAGATTTATAAATGGCACATAACTTCTACGTGAATGAACTTAAATATTCCAATAATTTGCTTGGACATATTGGAAACAAGTAACTACATATCTGCTGACCAATACCTAACTTCAAATTCCGATACACCAAAACAAAGAAACACCAAGGTATAAGATAACATTTAGATCTCAGTCATATAGGAGGAAAATCAAGAGGTTATGACTCCTTTATTATTCAATTCATACCCACGGAGACTTTCATAAGTCTCAACATATTCTTAAGCATAGGCATTTCTGACAATTGTTCATCCACTGAAATTGCAGTTCTGTAAATGTAATTTCAATTGGATGAAAAAAGTAGGAACCTTGGAATAGAAGCGGGGTTCACGGTAGTGGGTCGGATTGGGATTTCGCTTGCCGTCCCCAGATTGATGGAAGCAAGATTCACGGAAGAAAATGTATCCTCCAACCCTGATCCAACCAACCATCCTTTCTGCCAAAAAGCTCCACTCCGCATCCAAAAAGAAACCGTTAAAACTTAAACGGTTTTCACACTAGAAAGGTTATTCTTCTGTCTTTAATAAAAGATCATAGTATGTATACCTCTTTGTCAGAGAGATGCATGAGCAGCCAGTTAGAGAATATCAAGTCAAGGGATCCATCAGTGATCTTCAGGTCAGGTGATGTAACATCCGCACACATAAACTTGACGTTCTTGTAATGTCCATTGACACTTTCATTCTACAAGAAAGAAGAAAATTAAACATTCAAGAAATATATAAGTTACAAATTCATGAGAAAAACTTAAAACAAAGTAGAGGGAATGAAAAGAAGTAAACCTTCTTGATGACGCTATCAATGAAGTCAAGAGCAATGAGTTCACCAGCTTTTTGAGCCAATTCACCAGTGAATCGACCAATACCAGCTCCAAGTTCCAACACCGATTTGCCTTCATATGATGGGAGTAAAGAGAGTAACTACACAATCATATAATTAACTAATCAGATTCAAATCCAAATGTTTCAAGAAACCACAAACACTCGAATCAAACAGTGTGAATAGGAGTCTTAAGGGTAGATTACTCAGGTCGTTCTTCCTTGTCGAGATCAGAAGCTCTAGAGTCAAGCATCATAGCTTCAACAGTCAAATCAGCTGAATGCTCAATCCAGTAATTCTTCTCGATATCACGCTCTTCCTCTACTCCAATTTTCACCAAACACATATCAAATCAAATCAAAATTCAACAATCGGAAATTAAATTTAGGAATGGCAGAACTACAAAGTGAGGATTCGATGTATATAATCGGAGATCTCACCGTACGATGCTGCCATTTCGGAAAGGTGTTCGTCGGGGAAAAGATCTGTTGAGAGTGAGAGAACGTTCACTGTTCAGTGGCCTTCAACGGCGAGTCTGGATCTAGAGAAGCTTTGATCTACGGTTGACGGATTCGTCTCTCTCTGCTGCATCAATCCTCACACTGTCGAGTATCAGATTGGATTTTCCAAGATCTGAGGTAAGAGTGTGTTTCCTGGATCAGAGATTGGCCATTGCGCGCTCTTTTTTTTTATAGGGAAACGGTGGCGTCACCTTCGGTAATTAAAATCTTTTTTGTTTGGTCAAAATCGGTAATATAAAAAGTAAATTTAGTAAATGTTGCGCTGTCATCTTGAAGTTGTGGTTAATAACTTAATATGATTTTACTTATACTCCATAAATACTTTTTGATTTATTTGCATTTAAATATAAGAAATATAAATGTAGTTTGATATATTTGTATTTAAATTAGAAAAATACCATAAAAAAAATCTTTCAAGCTTTTTAATTTTTTTCCAACTAAAATCTCCCATTATTCAGGCGTTCCCAAAACAATATTTTCAACTTGATAAAATTTTTCAACAAAAACTTCAAACTATTTCTGTTTCCAAAACAAACCTCTAAATATAGAGTTTTCTTAATCTCCCTCAAATTCCCAATATCGAGCTCCATAGGTTTATAGCGATCACCGATAACTCCGCTAACTATTCGCTAACTATATTTATCTATTTTCACGATATTATCTTGGTATTATTTAGTTATTTACGTGAGAAAATGGATTTACAACTATGGTAAATTGAATTATTTATCTAGAATTCATATTCAAAACCGATCGAGTTAATCTAACATTTAAGTAAAGCGCCTTAAGACGGTTAACTCGAGTTATCGCTAACCGCTATAACCCCAATCAGATTCCAATATTAATTTTTTTATCTCGTAATTTTTGCTTAAAAACCCTGACACAATTAATATATAGTTAACATACGCTGCTGGAGTTATCATTCACCGTAAATTAATCTTCACTGTGACCAATATTAAGAACTTGAAGGTTTAAATAATCAAACTTTTAAATTTGAGGGCTTTTGAAAACAAAAATAGTTCCGAGATTTTGTTGGAAAGTTTTTGGTCGTAATTTGTATGGGTTTTTTTTAAAAAACACAAATAGCTTCTGGGATTTTAGTTGGAAAAATTGTAAAATTGAGGTTTTTATGGATTTTCCTTCAAATTACCAAAAGTGTCACCACTGGATTCAATGAAATGAAACAGGTAAACATTATAAATCTATTAAAAAAAAAAAAGATTATGAATCGTAATTACATTCCATACTACAACACTTTGAGAAAAGTCTTTTACTCCTATTGGGTGGGAATGGATCCCGCTACTATATTGGCGAAAAAAAAAACAGGATTAAAAATACTCTCCAAAACTGCTCTGCTTCTTGCTTTAAGCATTCGGTTTTATGAATTTTAGCATGGGAAGAAATAAGCTATACACCGAACATCAAACAAAACTCAACTTGTATTTTTTTTCGTTTTTTCAATCTTAGAGCAGATCAAAGCCGCGTATTGTGGCGTTAAAATTTGCAAAATCGGTCCCATTGCCGTCTGGAGAGCTACACACTAATTTGGTTGAATCGGTAGATTATTTTGCGTGTTTGGGATTGTGACCGGGCAAAACGTATACAATTTTAAATTTGTAAAAGCGAAAGGGCTTAATAAAAAAATAAAAGAATGGGGTTGTATATGGAGCGAGTGGAGGGAATCTTTAGATCGTCCATTGGGAAGCGAAATTTGGGTCCCTTTGGGGATCTATTATCAAACTAAAAAATCATAGAGAGTCGAATCTTTGATATTTTTCTTCAATAAAAGAAGACGATTCACTCTTGTTACGGTCATTTGGCACATTGTTGTTATGTCACCGGACACGTCAGTTTAAGGACAATTATGGCTCACGGTGTGTCGCTTTAAAGTTATGGTATGTATTTGGTGCATCACCTATTGGTACATTCCCGGACTCTTCTTCACCTACCGTCTCTTTTGGCCTTTTTCCTTAGATTTTTTGTGATATTTAAGATCTAACCAAAAGAATTTAAACCGCTTTGTTCTCGCTTGGTTTTTTACTTTTTGCCAATACACACCCTAGATGAGTTGCTTAAGTAAAGAAAAAAAATACTACATGAGTTGCTTGTTAAAACATTTACACATTCAATGGAACACTATATGGAACAATGAATAGTTAAGATATTTGTATTGAGTTGTCCGTGTTAATTAAAGCCTTATTTAAGGCATAACTAGGCTCAAATATACATCCACAACCATTACTTGACTTGGCCTCGATCACCATATGGGACCGAATCTTTCTCAACGCCTCTTCACCATTGTACTCCTCGATTAATACGCGTTTCTAATTCACTCCATCCTTAAGATCGAATTAAATGTGTTTTTTTTCCAGCTGTTATTGTTTTGATTTCGGGGTTTAAAATTTCGAATGTCAAAAACCTCAAGAAAAGAGAAAGGAAAAATAAACAGATTCATAGACCCTGGAGCCAGGGGAGGTCAATCCACTGAAGCTGAGCCTCGACCTCTCCACATTCCACGTGTCGCAACCTGAGAACAAGGTCCTGGACGAGCTTACCGTCGACCCAGGCGATTCGAGAGATTCTCCTTGGCTAGACAGTTGGTGACGACATCGGCTGAACTGTGGTCGCAATGGTTCACACTAGGAAGTCCATCAAGTTGCATCCTCAAAGCCTCAATATATGGCTTTATTCCTCGAACTCCGCATCGCCCATCTTGTCATCCCCTTTAAGCTAAACATTGTCAGGATCGCACACCGTCTGGCATAGAACATATGCTCTTTTTGTTTCAAACCTAAACATCATATGATAAGAAAAATTAATATATGGTTACGAGAATATACCAGGAGGACGAGTGCGATCGGGAGTCTGTGACGGAGAGAGTCGATCTTCATTCCATTCTGGATTTTGCATCTTGGTTACACGATTCACGAGTCTTCAGTTTCTGCAAAAATTAAGGTAAGAATGTTTCTAAATGTATGAATATTGTGAAATTGTAATTTCTGATGATTGGCTTACCTGTTTGCCCATTTTGACGACGACGTAAGGATCGTTGCTACTGATGTCACGATCGGCCGGCGATGGACGCCACGCTTGATGCGGATTCTCTGGAGTCCTAAGAGATCGTCCATTAGTGAGCTTGTCCTCGCTGACACGCTGTTGACATTTCCTTTCCATTACCTCCTCCCGACTATCTTCTCTCTCACTCACAAAATTACATTTGCAGGTCTCTTGGAGATAACGTACGAGAAAAGAAATTCGATTTAGATACGTTAATTAAAAGGCATGACCTTGTTTGACGTTTCGACTAGAAGTCGACCGAATTTCCGGTATTCGGTGTTTAGAATTAGCAATTAGTTTTTGATATCCCATTTTAGTGAACGTAAACTTTGCTTTTACAATTTCTCGGCGAAGACTTGCGTAAAAGGTATCTTAGATAAAATGCCCAAATATCAAAGCGAATGTTTAATTCTTTTTTAAAGAAAAGGGTAACAAAAATTGGCCTATACTTTGAATAATTCTAAGGAACAAACGTTTCTCAATGATCGATGAGACACGGACAAAGAGGGCTCACTGGAATTCCTTTCTCAGTCTCTCCGCTGATAGGAGCCGCCCGTTTGTTGTTTGGTTCCAGCACAAGTGCATATCTGAAATCTGCAGGCTTTGTAAGAGGAACAAAAACAAATCCTTGAGCGTTAATTCTTTGGTATTTTTGCCAGAATATAGGATTGCGTTTCTTTAAAAGCTGTACCATCAACGGCTTCCTTGTAATAGCCTAACATTTCTCGTGGCGGTTCTCTTCAGAATAGGCTTTCCCGTTCTAAGAAACAAATAAATAAAAGGACTCACTCTTGTTTGAGGATTCAAAGCAAGAGAAACCTGATGGTCGGTGTTTAGCAAGAGTTACCTTTTTTGTCGAGATCAGAGTGGCTTTGGGTCATGTCTCTTCTTCAGCTTGAAGAAAGCTGTATGAAAAAAGGATTTTGTCAAGGTAATGTCACATGAAATCCAGATCTCTCAGTTAAAAGGGTTTTTAGGATCTGAGAAATTTTACCTTCTAAGTTCAAGATGCAGTAGCTCTGTTAATGTGACAGGTGTAAGGATGAAAGCTCACACTTAGCTTTAGAAGCTTCTGAGTATAGACCGAACAAAGCTTTCACAGCCATTTCTTTGAATGCTTCGTCATCTCTGGATTTCTGGCTAGAAAATGAGACAAAGAGATAAAAAGAAGAAGACCCAAGTAAGACTAAGGAGGATAATGCCATTCAATAAATGAGACCTGCAATGGAAATTAAGGGATCTTCTCTTTGGCAATCTCATTGACTCCTTCTTAAGGGATAGTTTTCTGTAGGAGATTTTGGGATCGCAAATAATGCTCAACTGCTTTTGCAAAGATGGCTTCATTGTCTGCACTGGCATTTCCAGTAAAAGCGTGTCACCACCATATGTCTTCTCAAATGAAAGACACTCGAAACAGGGCAATTTCTCATGATG
This sequence comes from Cardamine occulta, assembly GCA_028015245.1. Lineage (NCBI taxonomy): Eukaryota > Viridiplantae > Streptophyta > Magnoliopsida > Brassicales > Brassicaceae > Cardamine > Cardamine occulta. The sequence continues at coordinate 7,450,053 of CM051373.1, forward strand.
TCCAAGTGGCACAGTCACCTTTAATTATCAGACCAACAATCATAGCATCGATACACCACGCATTGAGTTTGCTAGAATATCAGACTGGTCAGGTGGTCACTTTGAATAATTTGAAGATCCTCTCTTATGTTAGCATAGAAGCATTAGCAGAAAGAGGCAGAGAGAGATTCTAACCTGGCAACATCCCGAAGATAGGAAGTGCTAAGCGTGATCTTGAAGCTCGCAGTTTTGATAGTCTTCAGATGTTATCTCTTGCTGGCTTTCAAGTTTGGGGGAACAGCTGGCATTGTTGGAACAACCAAAGGCCATCATCCTGGACGCCAAGAATGTTACAAGATTTGGGGAAACAAAGAAAAGTTTTAGTCGCGATTAAATATAAACCAATTCGCTTAAGTTGTAGAATATCATCTCTCATGGAAGAGCAGTATCACCTGGAGAAGTGAACCAATAGCCACTGTATCTCATTTCAGTATTGCATTCAGATTCTCAATCTCTTCATTGGTTAGTTCTTGGGTTCTCGCCTACCCAGGAAGGAAATTCACAGGATCAATAGCTGGCTTCACTGTGTTGATCCAATCCCCCATGACTTTGAAGAAACTCGTGCCTGCCAATACACATGCCAAGATCGGGCATAGAGTTCAAAACCAAGATTCTCTCGTTCTATGTTGGTGAATAAAACAACAGGCACACCTTTGAAGAAGCTGCATCACATTCGGGCCAGTAGTCTCGAGCAAGTTGCAATCTGCGAGCTAGCAGTGTCTTTTGTCCCAGGGAACTTTTTCCTGCCAGGAACTTTAGCTTCAAAATAGGTGTGTCCATGTCTCTGATGCTTCAAGCAATTGTCCTAAAGATGGGTCAAAGGATGACGTTGTTATAACTTATGATTAAGATATGTATAAAAATAGAGACTGATAATTTTAGGAAGAGCAAAGGGCATACTTTCCAAAAAGCTTTTTCAGCTGATGCCTGATCACCACCTGTGTAATCCGGGTCCATGTAGGTGGTGATCTTTAACAGGTGAAAACAGTCATCGCACAGTATGATTTGCCGTGGATTCAAGTAGTGGCAAAATGAAAGGTAAGAGTACATGGCCAACACGATTTAGGGTGTTGATCGTATGGTGTTAAACCATCCTGAACCTAAATACCAATTGATCAGAAACATAACTGTCATAATGATGCTAAATTTAAAAGGGTCATATGAATCAAAAGCATCTTGCAATCTGAGACTTTCTGATTATATATAACAAAAAATCTAGGGTCATGAAGATCCAAATCACTCTACCAATAAATGGTGGTAATTAATAATATTATATATCATGTCAACAGAGTCAAGACTAGGAGATACTGGTATGATTCCGGTGTTTGAAATAGCCCACATGAGAAGACGCCTTTGAATCCAAGAACGCCACAGTATCCGCAGGCGAAATTTTACCCTACCAACTGTGTCGATACCTGCAATGATGCAAGTCATCAAAATCATATTTTTGTAGCCCCTCTACCTTTCAGCTCAGAACGATCACGGTGAAAGCAGTATAAAGCAAAAGTGACTTTATGAATAGGAGACAGAAAAATCTTGTTTGAAATCACAAAATAGGGTGGCGGTTTTGATGAAAATGTCAGAATCGCTTCAGAATTACTTCAAAGGAAGATAACTATCAACCATGTTTTTAAAAATTTATGCAAAGCGTTTTGTTACTAGAAACATACTTGACCATCTTAAACCCCATACCAGAAGTAACAAGGTAAGCCCCTGCCTGAACTCACCAGTTGAAAATCCATTGTACAGAGTTAGTAGTTAATGGCAACAGCAGCCCCACTGCAAGCGCCACCAGGAATACAGGCAGGAGCTGCAGATTTTGTCAGGGTGAATCGTAATGCTTGTTTTTCTCCACTGGATACTGAAGAAGACAAAAACGCAAAACACAGGAATCAAACTACTTGAACCCTGATAATAAACTCAACAGTGGAATCAATAAAACTACATGTCATTATCTGAATCCCCGATATAGGTAACATATGTGAATAAAAAAGAGAGACAAACCTAAATGCAAGTTCATCAACAACAGTTTTTCTCTGAATGCACAAGTGGGCTCCACCTTCTGACGAGAGAGTTGAAACTACGGGACATGTTGGGAAGAAGTTTCATGAGTCCTGACCCAGCCTGGATGACCAAAGCCAGTAACGTAGCCACAGTAATATCAGGAATCTGGAAAAGAAAAGAAAAGGATAGGAAAGAGTAACTTTAAATCAAATGTTCACAGGAGATATGCAAATAGTAGATAAATATTTTAGAG